>CAVNYN010282337.1:0-134409 GCA_963692815.1 Nyctanthes arbor-tristis | reverse complement strand
CATCCTCATGGCGTGTCGCTAGGTGTCATGGTAAAGGATGTGTGTTACTTCTAGCGGTTGTATTTACACACGGCATTGGTTGGCGGTGATGCAAGGTGTGTGTTTGTAGTAATGTCGATGGCTGATGAGCTCTCTGGAAAGCCAACGAGAGAGTTGCACCACAAATTTCAGTAGGTTTATTTCGACATTGAGCCGATGAAATGCTTGGAATTGTTGTTAATTCTAAGTGATTATATATACTCATGTGGTGGAGTATGAGACTGTCAAAGTGTTAAAGGCTCGCCTGATAATTTCTTAAGTATTGTGTACAAGACTGGAGAAGTTGAAGATTTTGACTTATTTTGGCAAGGTAGAGATTGTTGGGTTTGTTGGCAAAAACAATCCAAAGTTGAAAAGGAAAAAGAAAGGAGAAAGAAGAAGAATCGTATGAGGAAAAGGAATCCAAATCATAGAAGGATGGTCTTGTCTTCCAAGGAAACGAAGTCTATAAATAGAGATGGTTTCTTCTTCTTTTATACACAAGTGGTACAAGCGAGTTAAGAGAAAAATTAGTGAGTCTAGCACCTTGAATAGTTTTCTTGTAACTCTTTGTGGTTTGTTCGAAAGGTAGAAAATTAGGTGTGGTAAAACTCAGGGTGATTTTCTCGGTGTCACTTGGGTCGGGTCAGAGAGTCTTGTGAAGAAAAATAGTAGCTTAGCGTCTTGGGATTTCTTTAATTATTCGCTGGTTAGGTAAATGGTAGAAATTGGTAGATACGGTAAAGTTTGGTATATTTTTCTTATAATACTTGGAGGATGGGTTTTGGCGAGTGAAAATTCTGTATGGTTGTAGCTACTTTAATTATATAGTGGAAAGCTTTGACAGTCCGTTAAATTCGTCTTCGTTTTTTATTTTTCTTGTCTCAATTAAATTCCTTGAACAACGATCTTGCGGGCGTAATCAGAGAATCTACATTAATTCCCAACAATCTGATGGGAGGATGGAAGGACCACAGGTCCAGGTATCATCAATATATTGAATAATGATGAGGGACTCACAGATAGGCTTGTCATCATGGATGAAAACTGGGATTTTCTTGTGAATAGGATTAGTTTTCAAGAGAAGCTCACTTTTGTTTAGCAGATCCTCTTGAGTGTACTCATATTCAATAGATTTCAGCTTGAGAGCAATTTGGACCCTGGCTGTATATGGGCTTGCCCACAATCCCAAAAGTTTTGCGTCAAGTCTTGGGGTTGCCATATCCACTCATTAGAAGCTAATTCACATTTATATCGGGCTAAAAATGTGTATTTATGGGGAGATTACAGTGGACAAGATTCCAACCGAGCCTATTCAGAAATGATCGTCACAACCAAATTTTCCTATCTTTAACAAAGAAATCATGAAAAAATTACTGAAACACCATTGAGATAATCTGCCCTCTTCATTGCTCTCTAGTATGATCTCAGGCACGGATGCTGCCTGTAGGCAACCAAGGAGTTGATCTGTCACATGTGCAATTAAAGAAAGCCAATTTGATCCAAGAAGATATAAATAGATTTATTTTTCCTGATTCTGCATTTCATTTCTTTAGTAGAGTCCAACAAGGAAGAAACAAAAAATTAAAAAACAGGGTGTTGATTGGGGGATGGCCAGGCGGTTGCAACCGGCCATGTGTTTTTCTTTTTTTCTCCATATCTTGATGTGAAAAATAAGTTCATATACTGAATTTTCCCGACTTGTAATTCAAAAACAACTTCAGTGTCCTAAAATCTTGTTCATTGTGCAGCCTTATTCTGTCCCCAGAATTATAACATCTTTAACACACTGTCTGAGCATTAATCCAAGTCTGAGAATAGTTAGTTTTTTATTTCAAGGCTACATATTATTATTCACATTTTGTATTGGAAGTGCTCTCAGTTCATAAAAAAAAAAAATAAAAAAGGATGTTTTTCTTTGAATTTATCATTGAAATTTCATCTCTACAATCCACGTTGTGTATTAGAGATGCTCTAAGTTTATGAAAAATAAGCACAGGACAAGTTAAGCTGATTACTCATAAGCTTTACATTGATTATTATTACTAAGCTTTAAATGCAATAGCTAATATTATAATGGATGAATGATGATGACAAGCACTACGTCGGTTACATTCAAAGAAACATTTATCTTTGATTTCAACTAGATTATGTCCACCATTTTTTAGATACATTATTATTAATTAATTCAAATAGTAACATCTTCTCTTTTTTAGATTTAAATCTATTTTAGATGTAAACACTGTTTTAAAGATTTTTTTTTATTTTTTATTTTTTACACCACCAAGATATGGGAGATGCATCGAAAATCAGAAGATCCAAATTTGGAGACCACGTGGGGTAATTACTTACCATCATACCTAAGGAATACGATTCAAGTGTGAAGTTAAGAAGACTCAATTAAAGAAACATTTCTTGTTTTATGAATTTAATTCTTAGCCAGTTTTACTAATTATCAGTTAGCCAGAAACCCTCCTATTATAAGATAGTCCCTTTTTTGGGTTCAATGTTTCTTTCACGTCTATGAAAAAATTCTTGTCACCATGCAACAATCCCATATTTGGACAAGCATGCATGTTACTCTTTTTTTTTTTAATTTTGTAATAGTGAAGGAAAAAATTATGATAATATTGTATTATTATCTTATTGTGTAAAAAAATAACTTAATTACTTCTAACTTTGGCCATAAGAAGAAATATTATCTTTTTTATATCGTACGACAATACTTAATTATTATAAATCTAAACTTAGTATAGTCTTATCCAAAAAACACACTTGAAACTTACAATTGTCAACATTTCTTGTTGCCAATTTTAAGTAAAAGTAAAAAATCTTGTCTTTAATTTTATTATTACTATTAGTATATTTATTTATAGATTTATTTACATGATACTCCGTCTTTCTCACAAATTTTACAACAAACAAAATTAAATAGGTTCGACCCCATCTGAGTAAATCAAGCTTAATTTTGATTTTAAGTAAGTTCTTAGACGACACGATTCTGTTTGATTAAGCGCAATACCAAGAAGATTGGTTTAAAATGCAATTTTTCTATTATCAATTGTATTTTAATTTATTTCAACCCGATAAAAAATCTGTTTCAACCCGATAAACATAAAGAGAGTACGTCATCCAATAGTGATAATTACAAGAGGTGCGAAACAGAGTCGAAATAACCGTAACTCAGACATTTTGAAATCTATATGCAAAAACTTTTTTGTCCCTTTGGGACATCCACAAGAAGCCAAACAAACAATGATGCAGACAGACCAATAAATGTCACAATTTGTACACACTTTTTCTTATCTGATACACATTTATTTTGTCGAAAAACCATTACTTTGCTTTCTAACCACTTTCATCCACTGAGATTTTCTGCATAGACAAGTCAATCCCCACCTTGAATTATTGCTCAACTTGGCAGCAAAAGTCACCTTATACTTATAACAAAACTTACCTTTCAGGTTTAAATGCACTGATTAATGGCTCTATTGCAAAATTCAAATCCCAGTGAGTTCCTTTTTCTTGTCAAAAGGGGTATGAAATTTCAATGGCTTCTGGAAGAAATTCTGGATATTTTATTGAACCCTATCTTTTCTTCTCCAGTGCCGATGAACAAATGATAAGGGGTTCTTAAAAAGATTGCTGCATGTAATTATTGGCTTCTTGTCTTTCTGGAAAACAGTGGAAATGGATAAAATTCTGGGAATTCTCTCTGTATTTTCTATACTGCTACTCTTCCGTTATCCTTCTGCTGCATTGCCCTTATGCACTGACTTGAGTAAGTCTTTCTGTATGTGAAGTTCTTGAATGTTTCTTGAAGCCAAAACCCAGAAACTTATCTTCAAGAAATTAACTTTTTGAAGTTTAGACAAACATGGGATTCAGGCATAGTCAGTGTGTTTTAATAAATTTTCTTTTCTTGGTGTGTGACATATGCAGGAGCGCCTACAACTCCAAAGACCCTTTTGGCATTTTGTCCTTATAATGAGAAATCCTGCTGCAATCCATCACAAGATTTGGAGTTGCAGAAGAGATTTCAGGCTATGAACATATCTGATACTGCCTGTGCCTCAGCTGTAAAATCCATCGTCTGTGCAGTAAGTCCTTAACTTGTGAATCAGTTTCATTTCCATTCACTTTAGGATACTTATTACAAGAGCTTTATCTATGAAGAAATGTGATCCATTTTCGGCAGAGCTATTTAAGGTAAAATCGGGTCCTCGTACGGTTCCAAACCTATGCAATTCTACTTCTGGAATGTCTGTATCATCCTTAACAGACGATGATTTTTGTTCTACAACGTGGGGTTCTTGTCAGAATGTACCAATTGTGAATTCTCCCTTTGCACCTTCATTGCGAGGTAAGGCTGAAGTGCCACAAAATGCCAGCATATCTAAGCTAACTGATCTTTGGCAATCAAAATCCGTTTTTTGTAACGCGTTTGGCAGTGATCCGGCCGAGGATTCTTTTTGTTTTCATGGAAAACCTGTGTCTCTTAACAATACCAACATTTTGCCTCCACCGAAGGGCATGTGTTTAGAGAAAATTGGCAATGGATCTTATCTGAACATGGTGGCTCATCCAGATGGATCCAACCGAGCTTTTCTCGGTAACCAGATGGGGAAAATTTGGTTGGCAATCATCCCAGATCAGGATTCAGGGGAGGTCCTGGGACTTGATGAATCAAGTCCATTTGTAGACTTAACTGATCTGGTTCATTTCGATACTAGCTTTGGGATGATGGGAATGGCTTTTCATCCGGAGTTTGCAAAAAATGGCCGGTTTTTTGCATCATATAATTGTGACAAAGAAAAGTCCCCAGGATGCAGTGGAATTTGTGCTTGCAATTCAGATGTGGGATGCGATCCCTCGCACTTAGGTTCTCTTGATTCAGGACCGCATTGCAAATATCACACCGTCGTTTCTGAGTTTACTGCTAATGGAACTGCTGCGAATCCATCAGAGGTACACATTTAGAAAAATTTTTAACTTTTAAGTAGCTTTGATGCTTGCCAAACATGCTGGGGAGCAATTGACTTAGTTAGTATTATGTGATATATTGTGATTTCTAGGCTAAAACTGCCCGGCCAGTGGAAGTACGAAGAATATTTATAATGGGGCTTCCGTTCGGAGCAAATCACGGCGGCCAAATACTTTTTGGGCCTGACGATGGATATCTATACCTCATGTTGGGAGATGGTGGAAGCAAAGGAGACCCCTATAACTTTGCTCAAAATAAGAAGTCGTTACTAGGAAAGATAATAAGGGTCGACGTAGACTATGTAGCTAGTAAGTGTTGATACGTTTGTTGTGGAATAAACCATACTAAATAGTTGTCTGATAGATTCATCCTTAACCACTGTTCTGCTTCTCAGGTGAAGAGGATATAGTTAAACTTAGTTTGTGGGGAAACTATTCTATCCCACGGGATAATCCCTATACCGAAGACAAAGAAATGGGGCCGGAAATTTGGGCACTCGGTTTAAGAAGTCCTTGGCGTTGTAGCTTCGATTCTGAGAGGCCTTCCTACTTTCTATGTGCTGATGTTGGAGAGGATCATTATGAAGAGGTAGACATAATATCCAAGGGGGGGAACTACGGATGGCGTGTTTATGAAGGCCCTCTTGTCTATAAACCTCAACAAACACCAGGAGGAAATACTTCTGCTAATTCTATCAACACAATTTTCCCTGTGGCTGGGTACAGTCACTCAGAGATAAATAAACTAGGATCTGCGGCAATATCAGGAGGATATTTCTACCGTGCCAAGACTGATCCTTGCACATATGGAAGGTAATAAACTCAACTTTTTGACCTCGGTTGATAGACTTGTTATGCATTTCATCGTCATGATTAAATATGCAGTTACTTGTATGGAGATTTGTATGCAAATCATATATGGGCAGCATCAGAAACTCCCCAAGACAGTGGAAATTTTTCAACAACTGATGTCCCTTTTAGCTGTGCTCGAGATTCTCCCATCAAGTGCGGCTCAGTGCCTAATAGTAATCTTCCGGCTTTAGAATACATTTTCTCATTCGGACAGGATAATAGGAAAGACGTTTTCATCTTAACACAAAGTGGGGTGTATCGAGTTGTTCGCCCTAGTCGATGTAACTATGCGTGCTCGAAAGAAAGCGTAGTACCAACATCACGTCCTCCTCCTCCTCCTCCGGCTCCTAACTCTTCCACCTACCATACCACACCATGTTTGGAATTTATGATTTTTCTTTATGCAGTTTTGCTTTTACTAGGATTTCTCTTGTAACATGAGACATGAGTAATGTTATACTAACCTTGTTTCTACGGTTTCTTGTTTTTAAAAAGACTCTACCTTTGAAATAATATATATAACTTTCAATGTATAACGTGCAAGAAAGATTCTCGGTTTCAGTTAAGAAACTTCTGAGGTTAGACCTTAAAGTCATTTAGTAAGATTAATGAGAAGTTTAATTGTTGACAGACTAAATGCATAAAGAATGATACAGATGTCACTGGTTAATTATTCTATGCATTCACTATATATGAAAGGCACTGTTATCAATTCTTTGCATCACAGAAAACTAAACCATGATTACTAGGTCTTACATTGTTTTGCTTCTAGGCCTTGGGCTAGGGTCTGTTCCCGCTTTCACTCATAGTGAAGGGGAAGATAAAGCAGTAAGGAGGAGAAGTGGTTATGTCTTGGAATCACATCCTCCGGGCTACTCGCTTTACACCCATCGTCACCAGGCCTGGCCCAGCCATGAGGGCCTAAGAAATGTAGGGCCCATAATGGTTTGTTACTTTGTTTTATTAAGTCAAAAATTTTTTGTGGATGGGGAAGTAGTGATGTCTACTTTTTATTGTGCAATGAATTTTTTCCCCGGATGTGCGTTTCCTTGGTTGTGTAGACAGTAAACAATACCTTTTTTCCTGCTAGTAGTTTTTTAGTTGTCTTTTGTTGAGTTTTCTGGTTTTGCCACTATGTACTCTAGTTAAACCAGTAATTTAAACTTGGTGTTAGTAGAGTTGTTGCAATATTCTTGTACATTTTGATGGCTTTTTCTTTGTTTTTAAGTTTTATTGTTGTGATCCTAGTGTTAACTAATTTGATTTTGAGAGTTGGGTAACTAGATTGGGTTATGTTGCGACTTTTTTAGGATGGCCTATGTGGAATTTTAAATATGATAAGTGATGTTTTTCTGAAAGTAAATATGATATGTGATGTTAAAAAGTCATATTTGGTTAAAACATTATAAATAAAAAAATCACATTCAATTTAGAAATGTCAAATTGATCGTGTCACGTTTAATTAAAAAAGTCACGTATCGATATTAAAAAGCACAAATAAAAAAATAACTTTCTTAAAATTAAAAAGTCACAACAATTTGTTCGAAAAAATGTGAATTTTTAATTTGTATTAAAAAAATGACTTTTTAGTTAAGCGTGACTTTTTATAAACTTTTTATAAATACGGCTTTTTAGTTAAAAAGTCACACATGTGACTCTTTTAGTGTTACATGACTTTTTATATATGGTTTTTTTTTTTAAACGTGACTTTTTAATTTGACTTTTTATGTGTGACTTTTTAGTTAAATGTAACCTTTTTTGTGTGACTTTTTATATATGTAACCTTTTTAATTTGTTCTAAAAATTTGGCTTTTCAATTAAATGTGATTTTTTAACTAATCGATTATTTTATGTGTGAATTTTAATATATGTGACTTTTTAATTTAATATTACGACAAATATGACCTTTTAATTATATGTATGACCTTTTTCTGAGAATATATTTGTGACTTTTTAATTTAATAGTAATAGAAAATGTGACTTTTACATGGAATTTTTTTCTAAATAGCCCATAAACATATATGCAATGAATGTGTGCATGTGTTTTGTTTATCAAGTTCAAGTAAAATTTAAAAACACGTACGATTTCCTTACTTTTATAGTTTAGCCGTATTTTTCAGATATAGGAAATTTTGTGTGTGGTAGTTTTCTAAATGAGTGATGCTATTTATCTAGATTGGAGACCGATCTCTAGTTTAGTTGGCATCACTACATTGGAGAATAAGTTGATATGTATAAATATATGGGGTCCTTATTTATTCAATGGCTAATGTAGTTATGACAACTCAACTGGAGACCGATATTCAATCTAGATAAATAGCATTATATTCTTTCTTAAATAGCCCATAAACATATATGCAATGCATGTGCCCGTGTTTTGTTTATCAAGTTCAAGTAAAAACACATAGGGTTTCCTTACTTTTATAGTTTAGGGTCCGTTTGGCATTGCTTTTAAACCAAATAGTTTATAACATATTTTGAATTTTAAATTCTTGAGATACTTGTCAAATTCTCCCATTGACACCTCACTCCCAAAACACATCAAATAACAATTTTTCAAAAACCAATCAAATTAAGCCACATATATTCAAAATTTAAATTTCAAAATATATTATAAATCAATCTAATTATAAACGATACGAAACGTACCCTTAGCTTTTGCCGTATTTTTCAAATATGAGAAATTTATGTGTGGTAATTTTCTAAATAGCCCAAAAACATACATGCAATGCATGTGCACATGTGTTTTCTTTATCAAGTTCAAGTAAAAACACGTACGGTTTCTTTACTTTTACAATGTGTTTGATTATCAAAAATTTTTCATGAAAAATACGTTTTTTCACCTAAATTCTTATTTTTGTAGTGTTTGGTTGACATTTTTTTCAGGGAAAATATTTTCTAATTTTTGGTCAGATAACCTGCAGTTTCCTTGAAAACAAGAAAAATATTTTCCTATAGGGGGTGTAGATTTTTTATTTTCTAAGTAATTCACATTTTTTCTCGAAAACTTCACTTTCAATCAAAAACTTTATAATTTATTTCTTATGAAATTCAATTACTGGTAATTCAATTGGCAAGAAAATATTTTCTTTCCAAGTAAGTTCTATATTTGCAATCAATTAAACGTGCCCTTATAGTTTAGCCGTATTTTTCAAATAGGAAATTTTTTGTGTGGTAATTTTCTAAATAGCCCATAAACATATAATTTTGTCCACCCGCCCACTGTGGGCGGGGATACACAGCTCATTTCTAATGTGGCGGTGACATGACCTGACGTGGCACACACATGACTGCCACGTGTGTCGGCTATATGTGTGACACGTCAAAAGTGGGCGGTATAACCCACTCAGTGAATGAACATTACTCCATAAACATATATGCAATGCATGTGCGCATGTGTTTTGTTTGTCAAGTTCAAGTAAAAACACGTATGGTTTCCTTACTTTTATAGTTTGGTAGTATTTTTCAAACAGGAAATTTTTGTTGTGGTAATTTTTTAAATAGCCCAACGATTGAGGAAGAGAGCACAGAGGACAGAGGATAGGAAGAACGAACGAAACTTTCAAGTTCATCAACAGTCAAGCCCAACGGTTCAACCTTCGGCCGTTGCTTTCTCCGGCCACTCCGTCCAAGTTCCGACCAGTACCAGGCAGCCGGTTAGCCGTCAATCAGGTAAGCTTTCATTGCTTCTAACTCTAAATTTCTAGTTCCTAAATCCTAACTCCTAATTAAGTGATTGAAAATCCCATAAAAGCTACTCTCTAGCCTCTAGGATCAGCTATTTCTGAATTCTGTATACTTGAAAGCATTATAATTTCAAGAAAATGCCTTGATACCGTATTTGAAATTAGAATATGCTTTATGAAGTGAATGAACATGTCAGTCAAGTTAATTAGTCCGAGATGATCTGAGCCTAGTAATCGGGCTCATGCTTCTCATGTCCATCAAAGTTCTTCTCCTCCTATGAGCATCTTCAATGGGTGTGAATTGTTGAAGTGATGTGGAGAACAGAGATAGAGAGAAGATGAATATTTTAAATAAATAGGAATAGAAAGAGGTGTAAGGGAAAAAAAGGGAAAATGAAAAAGATGAGAGAGAGAGATAAATTTGATAAAGTAGTAGTGGAGAAAGTGGAGGTAAGGGTATATCTGTGAACGCTGCATGAGACTAGAGAGAGGAAAAATGAGGAAAAATAGTGTAAATAAGAGAAAAATTATTAAAAGAAAATGAGAATAGATAAAATTACAAGACTCACTCATTTTTTTGTGTCGCTCTCTCTCTCTCTCTCTCTCTCTCAAAATGGACCTAGTCCATAAAAAAAAGCATTAAAGATGCTGTAACCAACATTCTAATGCCCCTAAGCCCAGAAATCGGGTCCATGCCGATGCTCCTAACCACGATCATCCTAGTCCTGCCCATCACACTAGTGATTCTGAGGCTGGTCACCATTTACACGCTCCCCTTGTCCATAATGCTTATCGCTATGCGTATGCCCCTAAGCCCTGACCGTAGTTATCCAGCTCACGCTCTTCTAGTCCATCAGGCTTACCCTCCTAGTCACCACAGGGCCAGTGCTCCTAAACAAGGTCACCCTGCTCAAGCTCCTCTCGTCCATCATAGTTATCTTCCAGTCACCCATGCTGATGCTCCTAAACAAGGTCATGGGGGCGGGCTGATCGGGCTTCAGCCCATGTCGGCTCGAAAAAATTTTGAAATTTTATATAGAAAAATTTTACAATAGCCCTCGTCAATTATTCCTTTTTTATACTGTAGCTCATGTCACTAGAAATTCTAGATCCGTCACCAGGCCCGCCTATACCACCATGCCATTGATGCTCTTAAGCATGATAATCTCCTTTGATCCATATGCTTAGCCCTCACCAACGTGGCCACTTATTTTGCTTCTTTGCATTATATGCGGAATTTGCTTCTTTGCATTATATGCGGAATTTGCTTCTTTGCATTATATGCATCCTCTCCATCACCCTTCTCCTGCACAAGAGGTCATTCAAAAACTAATTTTTGTTTATTTTTTAATGATTATTTCTTAACACAAAAACACTGTCTTTGTTATTTTCTAACAAAGACAAGTTTATTAATTTGTAATAATTCAAAACAGTCCTATTTTGTTTGTTTCTAGTTTGTTATTATATATGCAAACAGGGGCATAATGTGATCATGCTTCAAATCTTGATGAATGTTTTTCCTTCACCAGTTGTTTTGCAAAGCATATGATACTAACTAGGTAGATATATATATATATAATTGACACTAGTCTAGGTGCCAATTTTTTAATAGAGATAAAATAAATAATGCATTTTTATTGACCAATGACTTAGTGGATTCGATGGCCACCTAAATTCGTGCTAAGCATTAGCTACTATATAGCAACAATTCAGTGTCGCATATTAAATATATTAAGATTGGACATATAAAGTAAAAAAATTAGAGGTAGATTTCTCATTCTTATTAAGGAAACTTCGACGTGAAACAGTTAAAAAGGTCTGCTACCAGCTAAAATTATGTCTTTGGCTCATTTTTCGAATTGGTTTGAGCTTCTTTATCTCATCCTATCCCAATTACCTGGTTAGTTGGGTATTTTTCATCTCAATAGAGTCGGGTAGCGGCAGATATTGAATTTAATGGGCTTTTGCACATATATATTCCTTACCTAAATTAGACTTTGCTATTTGCTTGGGATTTTGTAACTAATATAATTGAGGGTAAAATTGGGAGAGGGAAAATGATGAGATCATTATCTCCAACCATTTGCTAAATTTAGGGTGAAAAACTAGTTGTTAATTATTAGTTGAACAAGGAGGGAAAAAAGGGCCTAAATTCCAGCCAGGCAAATAATATTACGAAAAGTGCGCCACTTCACAAACATACATCTAATGATGTATTAAAATGTCCCCAGAATTCAAGATTGTTCACCTACACAAATTAATGTTTTGTCATTAATTTGTAGGGATTCTTGTTCTGCTATTCCGTCAACAATGGCTTCTCTTCTTAAGCTAGCTTTGGTCATGCTATTCATTGCGGCTGTTGCGGCGCAATCATCAATGGACGATGACATGATAGGCGGCGCCATCTATGTGCGTGGTCATGCTGGCTCAGTCATTGGAGATCTGGATTTGGATCAAGAACTTCTAATGGAGTCGGAATCGAGTGGAAGAATGTTGTACCAGCGTAAAAAGTACATTAGTTACCGTGCATTAGCTGAGAACAACGTTCCATGCAGTAAGCGGGGACAATCTTACTATGATTGTCATGCACGTAAGCAGGCCAACCCCTACCGCCGTGGTTGCACCAAAGCCACCAGATGCGCTAGGCGTTATTAGAGATAATATGATTGTTCGTGGCTACTTAGATGTCACACCGCCTGTAATTTCCCGATTCTGTGCTAAAAATGATTTCACTCTCTAACTACTCCCCTAATAATAAACAACTTGTTTTAATTCATATTATTAGCATGATAATTATTTCATATTATTAGCATGATAATTATACAATTATCATAAATTGGTTATCAACCTGCACGTCATATTTATTAGAAAAAATTATGTTGTGGTGTTGTTTCACTTGAAAAGTGATGTCTATTCATAAAGGCACTTGAGACCTATAAATATGTGAAATCCATCCCACAAATTAATACACAAAACAATCCCGATAACTTAGATTTTACGTAGTTCTTCAGGTTATTTTTCCGATTTTTTGGTGCTTTAGAAGCTCGGGTTTGGGACCTGATAAATCCGCGAAAGCCATTTGCGTTGCAGTCCCCAAAGCATCTCGAACCGAGAGGGAGCATATATACTTTTAGGACAACCATTCCGGATCGTGTTTAAGTGTCCGTTCGAGGTACGTGATTGACTTATTCAGATTTTGTTCGTTCAGGTTGCTGCAGATCAAGTTTTTTGCAATATCAACCATATATTTCCAATACTTTAAGAGTACAATTCCTGGTGATATGGCGTCCGGGAGCGAGAGACTACATGTGTATAGGCTTCAAAATCTTCATGGTGGAAAACATTAATGGAGATCGATATTGTTCAAATGGCAATATGGGAAATGAGGGTTGTGATTATTTAATCTGTAGCAAAGTTTTCCCCCCTTTACAAAGCGATATAAATGCAATGAGATTAATTGCAGCAACTCGTATTTGTTTCTGAGTAAGGAATTGATGATCTCATTATTGACTAATTAGTTTAATATGAGGAATAACCAAGTTATTGAAACCGAATGGCATTAGTTACTTGAGATGCATTTATAGAAAATTAGACTGCAATGAAATTCGATGAGAAGAAATATGTTTTTGGGTGTCCTACCGACGGGATCTTGACCCAACAGAAATTTGATGCTTTGTCGAGATAAGTCTTTCTTTTCTTCATAATTTTATATGGTGGAGCATGACCAAGGGATGACATGGTTCTCTTAATCTCAATAAGCATTTGTTGCAAATTAGTCAAGCATGGGAATAATGTGATATATATATATATATATATCAAATATGCACCTTCGATTTCTTTTGTTTGGATTCATTATTGCAACACAATGACGTTAGAAAAGGAAAACAGGCAAACGTGTGAACTCTCAAAAGTTCGTAATATTATCCCAGAGTGTGAGTGACAAAACAAACGAAGATTGAAGAATGTTTTATTGTACTCGTGAGGAGGCAACACAACAAATTTTTGTTCCTGGAAAAAAAAAGGAGAAATTAATTCTTTCATTGAGTGAAGAAAATGGTTTCAAATCTACTCTAAAATGTGGGGTAGAAATTTTTTCCTAAAGTAGAAACTTTAATAAAGGTTATGTGTTTGCGAACCGCGCAAAATTACCACAAATATTGACTGAAATTTGATAAGTGTTGTCAAAATAATTAACGTATTCAAAGTCTAGACACCGTCAAGTTACAACTTGACCTAACAACTTATGAAATTAATCATAAGTAAATGTCCAGTAGGGAGAGGTGAAACTCCAATAAAATCTGTCAATGACGGCATCCCTACCTAACTATACTAACAAGGATAGCTCGAGTTCAAAGGGTAACAACAAATTACTCGATAAGTGGATTGTTTTCACTAACACTTAACAACATTTACACTAATGTAAGTTTCAAACACTAATATAAGTTTCAAATCAAAAGAAATATTATCTTATGCATGACATTGCTACATTTAAGGCTTTTTTTTTTTTTTTGAAAGGTGCTACATCTAAAGTTGGTTCAAACATATTTGAACAAGTGGGGGATTGTTGGAAAATAATATATATTGTTCAAATATTTTGTGGAAGAAAGTAAAGAATTCCTACGAAGAGTTTCCTTTTATTCTTCATGTTTTGCGGCAACTTTTCGTGAAGTCTGGGGTTGTTTCACTTGAAAAAAGTGATGTCTATTTGAACAAGTGGTGTTGTTTCACTTGCGGCAACTATAAATTTTTTTTTTTTTAAAAGGCTGTTTATTGAATCGAAATGAAGGGAGAGTACATGACACAGTCCCGGACAAGGACCAAACAGACTCAGGGCCAAAAAGACGCCAGAACCTAGACCTCGGACAAAGGCCCAACCCAGATTAGTATAGCACAAAGCCCATATTAGACTAGAAAAGAAAATGAAGAAAGCTGAAGTCCAAATAAAGGATAGCGGACGGCCCAGTCACAAAAACGTTTCTCCCACCCCCGCATACCAGGCGTGGAAAAACAGAAACAGCGAGAAGGAATAGCTTTAGGGGATGAAATCAATGTCGTCGTCCTCCAATCCCTCGAATCCGATCCTCTTGATCCTTTCATTAGAGAAGACCATTAAATAAAAAAAAAAACTTGAGAACCTATAAATATGTAAGGATTTTATGGAAATTTCATCCCACAAGTACACAAAACAATCCCGATAACTTAGATTATAAAATATATAGTTCTTGAGTTTCCTTTCCCGATTTCTTTTGTACTTTAGAAATTCAGGTTTGAGGCTTGATAAATCTATGAAAGCCATTTGCGCTGTAGTCCCCTAAAACATCTCGAACCGAGAGGGATCGAGCAAATGCACTTTTAGTATAATGATTTCGGGTCCGTTCGTGGTTCATGATTACGTATTCCAATTTTGTTAACTAGGGTTGCTTCTGAAGTTTTTTGCCATATCAATCATATATTTCCAACATAACTTTCATTTTATTTTATATATTTTTTTCTCTGTATATATGTAAGTTTTTGTACTCGCATGTGACGTGAATTAGAAATTTAATTTCAATTATAATATGATCTAATTTAATTGGCTGCCTAACAGACCCTAATGGCTTAATGATGAAATTCATTCGTTTGGATGAACCGCACTGATTTTTCAGATATTAAAGGTTGGGAACGAAAATACAAACGGATGCAAAAGTTGGAGACCTTTGCGACAAGTTACCCTTAAATTGTAATTTTATCATAGAAAAAACCACATTATTCTGGTTCACCACTATAGATACTGCCCTCACACCCATCGAGGACCACGGCAAGGGGTCGGTTTAGACAACTTTTGGGCCTAAATCGACCCACCTCAAACTAGGCGGTTTTTAATTCTTTTTACGCCAAACCAACTTGCAACGTCCGTTGAAACGAAACCAACCCAATCCTATACACCACCATGTCGATGTTGCTAAGTATGGTAATCTAAGAACCAGGGAAACATGAAACGTCATATTTTTTTTTTTAAAGAAAAAAGTAAGAAACGGTGACGCTCAGAAATGTTATTTATTTTTCATTAGTTCTTTTTTTTTTTTCTTTTAAGAACTAATGATAACTAATGAAAAATAAGTAAAAAAGATTAACAAACTTAAAGAGCAATTTAAGCATTAAATTTTTAGTTTGATTTAAACTTCCAATCAAGTCAGTTTCAAGTTTTTATTATGTTAATACTATATTAGAGGCCATAGATTCAGTTTTCCTTTGTTGAAACTTCTCAACATTTTGATTCAAAGGTTCATAAAAGTTTCCATCAAGATTCCAAATTAATAAAATAAAAAAGGAAACTTTTTTAAGTTTCAGAAATGTCGTTAAAGAGTTCTCAGAACCGAAAAAATTAGCCTTGTTTTTTAATGATTATTTCTTAACACAACGCGGTATTTTTTTCTTTTCTTTTTTATTTTTATTTTTGACATTAATTTGTAGTAATTCAAAACACAGCGTGGCCAATAATTTCTAACGAAGAGAAGTTATTAATTTGTAATGATTCAAAACACAGCATGGCCATTGGCCAATAGCTTTATTAATTTCCTATGTTGTTTGTATCAAATGTTGATGAATTTTTACCCTTCAATAATTACTTGCACAGAGATCAGCATATGATGCTAACCAGAGAGAGAGCACCTAATATCAAGCTAATTAAATTGGATTCTAGAAAGTCACCCAAAAATTTATACAACTCCTCCCACTACTAAAAAACACGCCGTTACGGACGGATTGATGTATACCGTTGGTAATTATTGATGGTTTGGTGGCCGTCGGTAACTACCGTCGGTACTAGTGAGTTTTTTTGTAGTGTCCATTAAATCTTTCGCCCCCACCTCTCTCCAAAAAAAAAAAAAAAAAAGAGCTTGCTCCCCCACCCAAGTTCTAAAATAATTTAGGAAATTGCAGAGAAATTAGATTATACTATAATTCGCTGTCTCCAAATGCCTATCGACACTATAGCAATTTTGATCTGGAGATACCCGGTATCACTATTGGCCGACACTCTATACATACATTCTCTTCTACTAATTTCATGGATCCACATGCAATGCCATGTAAATTAGTGAAGTAAATGCAGCACATACACCGAGTAGTCTCTGGATCAAAACTCGACACTATGGAGGTTTTGACACACGGTTTATTTCAAAATTTTATATAAACTTGTAGAAAGTAATAATGTGTATGGAAATATGAGAGATTTAGCATTCCTATTGAGAATTTTTACTTGTAGATATCTAGTCTAAAATAAGAACAAGAGGTGATTGACAAGACTCCTATTCACTATTCTTAAATCAACCTTACCATTATTTTTCAAGACACAAGAAGTCTGGAGACTCCCGTTCAAATTGCCCACATCCCTATCCCGAGTTCCCTCCCCTCCGCTCCCCTATCTCCCCCTTCTTGGGGGAAAAATGGGGGAAAAAAAGAAAAAGAAAACTTTTAAATTGAGTTTCACTTTCACCCACCTAGACTAAGAACTTGGTATTGTCATGTCATTATCTCAAGAAAGGATAAGTTGTCAAGAATAGTTGTACATAATGAGTTGATAATTTGTCTATGACACATTTACCCTCAAATTTGTGAAGCAAGAGAATTTCTATTTCCATTATTGTCATTATACATATATCATTTGACTGTTTTTGGACACTTTTTTATGGACCTGTAGCTTGGTTCTATTTTAAAATATGTATTTCATTTCCCCCGAGTTTGTTGGAAACTAGACTAGTTCTTATTTGCTTGTATTTTTGTAACTAATTGTGGGTAAATTTTGTGTGAGAGGCAATATGTATGTAGGATTATCGTCCGCAAACGAATTTGCTAAATTTAGGGTGAAAATTGGTAGTTAATTGTTGAACAAGGAGGGAAAAAAGGACCCTAAACTCCAGGAAGGCAGGCAATATTACGCAAAGTGCGTTACTTCACAAATATACATCTAATAATACATTCAAATGTCCCAAGATTCAACATTCTTAGCCTAATTATCAAAATTAATCTAAGAAGATTTTTGTTCTATTATTTCTGCAACATTAATGGCTTCTCTTCTTAAGTTGGTTTTGCTGCTCGTATCGGTTGCGGTTGCTGTGGCACAGTCAACGTTAAACGATGACATGAACATGATAGGCAACGTCTTTGTGCCGGGTCATGCCAGCTCAGTCATTAGAGATATGGATATGAATCAAGAACTTCTAATGGAGTCGGTATCGAGTGGAAGAAGCTTATTGTACCAGCGAAAAAAGTACATTAGTTATCGTGCATTAGCTGAAAACAACGTTCCATGCAGTCGGCGTGGACAATCTTACTATGATTGTCATGCACGTAAGCAGGCCAACCCCTACCGTCGTGGCTGCACCAAAGCAACTAGGTGTGCTAGACGTTATTAGACATAAATAAAATTGTACATGGCTAATCAGTGGCGGAGCTGAGGCGGTCAGAGTGGCCTGGGCCCCTCAAATTGGCAAAAAAGGTGAAACAAAAAAAAAATAATAACATATATATAAAAGATTTAGTCATATATATTATACAGTCTACCCGTCTGATAACGTCTAGCTCCGCTACTGTAGCTAATTAGATGTCACATAGCATTTTGTTTTCCAAGTATGTGTTAAAATGGAGTTCAGTCTCTAATTAACGTCAATATTTTTAGTACATTGTTATAGACTCTCTTAATATTGAAAAACTGATTTAATGTCTTATTAGCATGACAATTGTTATCATAAGTTGGTTATCAATAACAAAAAATAATGTTCTCTCTCAATTTTATTTTCTCTATTTACCATTCTTCGACCTTCACAATTACTTGCGTCAAAACAAGTAAAATTCACTTAATTCGTCATATATAACATTATTACAATATATATATATTTAAGAAAATAAAGACCAATTGCTTATATGACATTGTACGACCAACTTAATTGATTATGCTAGAATTTCACACCAACACAAGGAGAAGATTGAGACCTTTAAGCATGAACCTCTTCAGACTCAATTATAAACTGAACTGTAATAATTTTAGCATAGAAATAACTAATTACCGTCATGAGTTGTCGTCATTATATATAGGACAAAGAGAATTTGTCATGAAGTATGTTGGAATATGATGGTTAATTAAAATCTTTTTAAGGCCAAATATAAAAAATTTTCTCTTCTTTTTTCCTATCCATCAAGTTTTATTATGCCAAACCTGCTAATTGGCACTAAACACCCATGTCTCGACATGGTTTGTGCAAAACGTCCCTATTTATCAATTTTTAACATTTTTACCCTCAATGTAACCTTTTTGTTGCGCAGGACATCCTTATCGTCTAATTCTACAATCAACTAATGGTTGGAAAGTTCAAAAAATCAATTCTAAAGGGTATTTTTGTCAACCAAAAGTTTCCAGCCTAAAAACACTCACAATAAAACAACTTCAAAAACCCACTTCAAGCGTAGTGAAGATAATGAAATAGAGTTTCTCACTGGCAAATGGGACGGGCTTTGGCGTTTGTAACAACCTTAGAAAGCCACAGACGTCACCAATTTATTACTATGTGAAGGTTTGCATAGTCTTCTTCATTTTGTTCTCAATAGGTTTGCGTAATCAAAGAACGTAAGACTTTGTTTCGCAAACAATATACATGGATTCTATTAAGGTGCCCCGATCGAATACCCATCGAATATACATGGCAATTTACCCCAACCCGACCGAATACCCACGGTGCCCCGATCTGAACGGGGTGAAAAAATGCCGTCCTGCAGGTTGGCTGGGTGGATCCAGCTCGCCCCGATCCATTTAGTATATTTTTTTAAAAAAAAAAAAAGAAGAAGAAGAAATTACAAAACCCCAAAATCTTCAAACTTTGAAGAAATTAAGAAAAACAACTCTTCCTGTCTTCCGACTTCGGATCCGAGTTCCGTCTGGTCAGTGCTTCCAGATTGCAGCTTCTATAACTACCCTAGATTATTCTTCGGTCGAGCAATTCTAGGAGGACATGAAAAGGGGATATTATTAGATGACATTCTCATGTGGCACACATTCATTGGGTAACGATTATATGACTACATTTTATCATCCAATACAAGTATGCCACATAAGAATGTCACCTAATAATGTCTCATTTTCATGTACCTCTAGAATTTTTCTATTCGGTCAGCCAACAGGTTAGTTTTCAACACATACAATTCTAATTTGTAGATTTAGGAGATTATTTGGAAAGAAAGGAGCTAATTTGTGAATACTAATAAAGCAAACAACTAGTACATTGGCTAAACGGGACAGCAAACCACTAAGAAGAAGAATTTACCACTAAAAAAAAAGAAGTTAAAAGGGCCGCAAAAGGGGCAGAAACCGACCCGAAATAGTCGGGGTGGCTGGGAGGGGCTGATCCGCCCCGTTGCGATCCCCAGATTCTATAGATTGCCAAAATACCTTTTCCGATTTTTATTTTATTTTATCTTTTTTTTGGTGAAGTGTTGAACAATTAGTTAACCATAAATCTTGACGGCAAAGATGTTTTGCGCTATGAAAAGCCGAGTTGAGGCCAAAAAAGTCAAAAATTAATAAGTAGAGACCTTCTATATAAATCATGTCAAAGATAGCGGCATTTAGTGCCAATTACCTGGCCAATCCCTTTGTTACCACAATCAACCTTTATTTTTCTTCATAAATTTATTTTCTTAAAATATGTCCTATTAAATATTTTTGGGTCAGGTCAAACAACTTCAGCCCCGCGAGCCGGCTTTTGTGTGTGCTCGGCTTCGGCCGAGCTTGCCTCCCCGTTTTTTGACTTGTGTTTGTCTTCGAGCTCGGCTCACGTTCGCGAGAGTTGGGTCGGAAAAGCTCGTGAGCTTTTCCCTCTTTGGCGAGCTGCTCACCAAACAGCTCGGCTCGCCGATGTGGGAGCCCGTTCATGCTCGGCACTGGCGGAGCTAAGGGGGGCCATGCCGGGCCCCGGCCCCCCTAAATTGGAATTTTTTCTTCTTTAGTTTGTTTTTAGAAAAAAAAAATTATATATAAAGGTAATTTAGCTCTGCATAATATACGACTCACATTTTCGGCCCAGTCCTCTAATAGCTTCTGGCTCCGCTATTGATGCTCGGCCTTGTGCTTGCTCTTCAACAAGGACAAGCCGAGCTTGTCTCACCGAATTACAACCCCGCCCGCGAATCTCGGTTTTTAAATTTCAACCATGTTAATTCTCAAAAGATCTGGAACAGATCTTGGCGGATCCGTTGAACATTATTCAGTCTAATCATACGAGTTACGTCCTCGTCCATCGTTCCTCGTCAATAACTGGGTTCTGACTGCACATTGTTGACTGGCTCTTGTGTAAATTTATTAAACCAAAGTAGGAACTTTTGTTGAGATGGGTGAAACCAATAGCTCACTTTCCTAACACACAAATCCCAAGGATGCATCTTGCATATAAGGCTAAATTCATATTCTTCCTACATGAGGCAGATGAGGCAAGCGCTTCAGACCCAGAATACAAGTGGTCTGTTTTAGTTCCTTATCCTTACATAATCACACCTTATTATAATGTAGTAAATTGTAATTGTGAGATAATTTATATTGGTTATTTATTTTGTAGTCTTTCTAAAGGGAATTTATCCTTTTAATATTTGAAAGATGGTAGCTCATTTAAAATTAATCAATTTTGAAATCCACGTGCTATTCTGATTACTAATATACATGATTGAATTGCTTGTTACTAATCTGCTGTCCATTTTAAAATGTCAGCCTTATTAAGCAAAGTAGTTCAAGCATATCACACCACCATCCTCTGGCTCTATATAAGCACAGACATATATTCCCAACATTCCACTTTCCTCTCTCTCCCAATTTTTCCCTAGTGTGCTTCCAGTGAGTGAGTGAGTGATCACCATGAAAATTCCTTCCATTCTTCTTTCCTCAATTTTGCTCATCTTGCCCTGCTTGATCTCATCACAAACCTGTCAAAAGAGCTGTGGAAAAATCCCAATTAAGTATCCATTTGGCACTGGCCCTGGATGTGGTGATCCACACTTCCAGCCTTATGTAACCTGCAATAATCTGCAGCAGCTCACATTCACCACCCACACTGGTTGCTACACCATCACCTCCATTGATTACAATCACCAAATTATTTACATAACTGATCTTCCATGTCCACCTGTGCCTGTAAACAGCCCAGCAAAGGCTTTAGTCTCGACTGGAACGCGCCGTTTAGCTTCAGTGACGACACTATTTTCGCCCTTCTTGATTGTTCTACGAGTTCTCCGCCCATATACAAGTCCATCGCTAGTACCGATTATGATAAAGACTCAACTTTCCCTCTTTGTGATTCAAAGGGGGATTCCATTTGCAATCTTTTGTATTCCTGTGAAGCTATAAGTAGGCTAAGCCTCCCAGTTTCGACGTGCTGTGTTTACACACCGGTGGATCTCGGCCCTGCTTTTGAAATGGATTTGCAGAAACTGCAATGTAATTCATACTCTGCAGTTTATGGATTCAATGGCCAAGAGTCTAATCCACAGGGATGGCAATATGGGGTGGCATTGAAATATAAGTTCAATTTTGATAATGATTATCCTGTGATTTGCTCCAGCTGTGAAAAGAGTAATGGAGTTTGTGGATATAATACTGATGGACAGTCATTTGTTTGCAATTGCCCTGGTGGATTGAATACAACAACAGATTGTTTCTATGGGGAACCTTGGAACCATGCTCCAAAAATCGACCCCTCGATAACTGGTAAGTTACATTGAAATGAACACAACTATTCTCCATCCAATTTACTTGTAGAACCGTTGTTTATAATATGAAAACTTTGCTCAGAGCATGTTTGGTAGGCAATCCCATAACAAACTCGACCGGAGTACAAAAACAAGATTGACCTCTTCGTATTCGTATTTTAATACTGTCAAAATACTCTGCTGCTAAATGGTTTTTTTCTTGCAGGGATTATGTTTATTTTCTCAATTACTTGGTTCATCATTTTTGCCTTTATTCAAGGCTGAGAAGATCGATGATGAGATGAAATATTAGTTTAATTTCTGAAGTGACTTGGGACAAGTCTCTGCGGTGTAACAGAGAGGATCATTCCCCTGCTTGATTTCAGATTGTGAATATTTCTGTTCCAAATAATGTCAAAGAGAAAATGATGGGTATGATGAGATTGTAATTCTTTGGTTGTCTAATTTCATCTGTCAGTTTAAAGGTTTTTTTTTTTTCACTTATGCAACCAAGAAGAACTTCATTATCTAGTTATTGATTTATTGTCACGTAATATTGCATATTAATGGCATGTTTGATGTTACGCTTGGTACAACAAGACAGTAATATAGACAATTTTTAACTTCTTTTTTTTGTTTTTTATGATCTACTCCAATATTGGTGCTGCCCGCTCATCAAACTATAATCAAGTATGCAATCATACTAATACAATTATTATTCCAGTACTAGTTTTTATTATTATATATTTATCTCAAAAAGGATTTTGAATAGATTGTGAAGCAACAATTAGAATCAGTTTTCACTGAGAAAAAGAAAAGAAGGAAAAATAAGGCCTGAATATTTTGAACTCAAAAAGAATGATATATTGATAGAAAGGACTGGTTAAATTTATACAACTATAGGAGCTTGATATCTAAGATATAGTTTCATCACGTTCTTGACATGCCTGTATCAATCACATGGCAAGCGAAACAATGCTCATAGGTGTGAAGAGACTTGAACAGCTAAGAGTCTTTATCTATTGGAGTACTCTCGTTAAAAGTTAAATCTTCTAAAGAAACAACATAGAGAATCTCTCTACACTTCAAGTCCACTTTCAGCTACTTCATTTTCAGAAAACTTAATCTTACACTTGATAAAAGAACCAACCGATATGTTTACCTAGATTTAGCCTCGACGGGCGATAACCATTCAAATCATGTGGGTCAAGAAATATGTGATACAGCTTGTAAAAGTAAAGGAAAGCAAAGCAAAGCATTGAGGGCTCAAGGAATCAGCTACATAAAGAATTAGATACCGGGGCTTCTTCCTAGCAGAATAGGGTTCCTTATTTAAAGCAGCTCCACCCAAAAGAGAACCATTTTGTTCTTTCTTTATCCTCACTTCAAAGAGAAGAGGAGAAAGAAATATTTAAAAGTACTCAAATGCCCACTATGTGTTCTTGTTATCATTTGCCTCCCCACTTCAGTTGCAGGCTACATTCCAGGAATTGCTACACATTTAAAGCATTATATCCTATTAAGAAATTGGAAAGAAGAACTCTTGGGAGATTAGCCAAATGATGGAACCCAATAACATACATATTATTCCAATATAAAATCGATTAATTAATTTGGGTCGACGACATGAATTATTTTTTGTCACTTTGCTTCATTAAAAGGACATGCCTAGGTAAATAGAATAACGGTCGGTTTGGCACAACTGCTCTGAATAGAGCTTTTGTAGTAAGAGTTTAGTAGAATTTTTTCAATGTGTCGTTAATAAAAAGATATTGATTGTTTGGTTGTTAATTAACTCAAAAAATTGGTGTTGATATTGAGTAGGATTGGACTGACGGTAGCATAACCATAAAAGTGTTTTTTTTATATTAATAAATATTTAATTATCTTTCATATTATTGATTGAGTGATGCTATTTATCTAGACTTTGATCTAGTTGGTATAATTATATTGAAGGTCTTTATTTATTTAATGATCAATAAGAAAATGACAATTAGACTGGAGACTTAAATAAACAATATTATTCTATTAATCATTATTATTTTATTTCTTATATGTTATATATCTAAAATTTTATTTTTATTTGTGCAATTTTTGTTTATATATTTAACGTCATGTCCTTATGCAGTACTAGACCGTCGGAGGAGCACAAACTAGCAGGTAACACTAGATAATTTTGGATGTTTCAGAGACGGGTATTTCAACATTATTATGGACAGCAAGGAGGTCGTCAAGGGCCAATGAGGCCTAACCCATTTGGTTAAAGGGCTATGCTGAAGTACTAGAACTTAGAGGTCTCAGGTTCGATTCTCCTATATTAGGTATTTTTTACATTTTATTATAATTGCAATGTGGTATTCCCCCTAAACCAGTGGCGAAGATCGGGTTGGCCACCCCTATTTTTCAATAGATCTTATTTTTTACCCTTTGAAAAAATTTTAAATTTTTTTTTTAATATTTCGACTAGGGGTCATCACGTTTCGGCTACCCATTCGATCATCTTCTGGCTACGACATTGCCCTATACGGATGTTTGTATTGTTGATTTTCTTAGCACTATATTTCAATAGAATGAATAGCTAGGCGCATTTGCACTATATAATGCAGATTTATAATTACGTCTTCAAAAAAAAAAAAAAAAAAGAGGTGGTCATGTGGAAGTAGAGATAGTGAGCGCCATTGCCCGGTCCATTTGGAGACAACGAAACCTCAAAATTGTGGAATGGACAGTTCCAACGTCCAATTAAGTCCCTAGCCAAGATGTAAACAATGGAAAAATGGCAAAAATCGCTAGCTGGCTTCACCAAGTGCCATGTCGACGCGGCCATTTTGATGGAGACGGAGGCACTTGTGTTGGTATGGTACTGCGGATGACAAGGGTGTTTTTATTTACTGCCGGACGCAAACTCTAAATGCACCTCTTCAATTGAAATTGAGAGAAGTTTGTTGAAGGAATAAATCCCATATTGAAAAATATAGAATAAATAAGCAATATATAAGCATTTGGCCGACCCCCATAACTATAATCATGAATGATTCAAGGTACAAAATCGTGAGTTTCCTTTGACTTGAATTACAATTAGAGTTGGTCCTTCAAAATGAAATTTGTAAATGTAAGATAAACATATGTTGCAAATTGTTCAAGAAAACATAATTTTATTATATCACAAATTAAATATTTTCTCCATCTCAAATATTTAGTCTACCATTTTCTTTGAAATATCCCCAAATATATAATCCTCTATCTCTATCAAGAAGTTTCATTTGAATTATTTTATTAATTAATTTACTTCATTTAATACTTATTTAAAATTAGTATTTTAAATTCTACTAATTAAATAAGAGTACATTAAGAACAGGGACTGTAAAATATATATTTCTAATATAATTCTTAATCTATGTGATAAAATAAAGTGAACTATATATTTAGATTTGGGGAGTGTTTCGTTGAAATATTAGAAATATTTTGTGATGATATTTTCCATATATGTTATTAAGGAAAATATTTTACATTTTTAAAGTGCCTTCCGGAGAAGTTTGATTTTGAACTTCTCTAAAAACAACTTATAAAATCAATTTTCTTGATGAACAAGTGTTTTTTTATTATAACCAAACATTTGCATTCTTAGAAAATTTGCTATAAACGTCCTAAAAGTACTTTTATACTTTTAGTCTTTTCGTAAGCCCTCGAAACACACACATGGTAAAGAATTTTCATTTTTAACTTTTTTGAAAAGTGAATTTCGAGAAAGTGCATGATATCTTCCTTCTTCTATATCCTCCTTATAGAAGTGATGGAAAAAAATGTGCGTGATGGAAAATTAAAGTAAAATTATGAAAAAAATGTAAAAAATGGATTTAAGTGTTAGCAAGTAGACCAAAATGGCCCCATTGTTGTTAAAAAAAGAAAGCGCAGTAAGAAATTCATTTCAGATTTCGTTTTCCAACATTTATTTTTTTAAAAAAAGGACAAATTGTCCACGTTCTCTTTTTCTGCTCTATTTCATCCCAATCTTTCGTCATTTGCTATTTTGGTCCCCACTATATGTTTTGTATCCATTTTGATAGTGATAATTATATGGAAAAGTTTGCTAGTACTTTTAAAGTAGTAGAATTTTTTTTGTTATTTTTTTTTTATACATGAGGGATATAGGAGAGAGGTTGAGTATGTGTAGTTCAAACCTAAAACCTTTTATTTGAATCGTGAGAACCTAACCACTGTAATATTTGTTAGAACCACAAATTTTTTTGCGTAAACAATTTCCCGCACTTTAATTAAAAAATAGAAAAATAATAGGCAGAACATGTCAAAATTGGTCACCCGCCAGTTGTATGGCGAGATAATCCCGTCAGACACACACGTGGCGGATGATAATTGGACAACCCACATGTAAGTTGTCTCATGTGGGTTGTCCTAGATATAAATTGTCCAATCACCAGGTAAGTGTGTGTCTGGCGGTGATAAAAATTGTAGAACATATTTTAAAAAGTCAATGAAAATTCTCAACTTCCCCACCACCCACTACACTACCAATGTGTCCATTGCTATGTTCTTGCTGTTGCAACTTCTTATTAAGAGATATATCTCGCCTCGAAAAACTAATAAATAAATCATCAATAGATAAATTATTTGCTTTATCCTTCTTAAAGGTTAACCTTTTAAGTTGAAACCACACGTTTTTATATGGTATTAGAGCCCGTTAAGTTTAAATGAGTAATTTTGATTCGGTAAATCTCAAATGAGCATATGGATTTTAAGACTAGTCTGTTCTAATATTTCATTATCTTGATGAGACATGTTAAGGGATAAAACCCACATAAAAACTAACAAATAAATAACCAATATATAAAGTAAGTATACTTCTCTTAAAGGGTTAATCTTTTAATATGGAATCCAAACCTTTATACTTCTTTGGCTATTGTTGCTACTGGCACTATCAAAGGGAAAAATGAAAAGAAAAACTAGTGTTGGGAGAGGGTTGTGAATGAGGAAGATATGAGAATTTAATTTTAATGTTTTACTTTTTATATAGAATTTTTGTCTTTATTTTTTAATTATCCAATGTGGAGGCAATCGGTCTTGTTAAAATAATTAATCGTCAAAAATCAGAACAAATTCACGGATAAATAAAGGGTTGAGGACTGGATATTGAGGTATGAAAAGAATAAATGCCAATTTTTGAAAGATTTGAGGATCATTCCTACCTTTCAATATGCCCCAGGAAGGTTGTCGACCAAAATTGTGGCAGGCATTTACAATAACAAAAAGTTTAGCAATTCCCTTAAAAATGGCCAAAATCAGAGTTTCGTTTCTCATTATAATTTTGAGGAGTGAAAATGGATAATGCTAAGCACCACCTCATCTCATGTCCACCACATATTCATCCATTAAATTGTTTATATATCGTGATAATTAGAAACAAATTATCAAGAAATTATCACAATATATAAGTAATATAATGAGATGGATTAGGGTACACGACATTGGATGGATTTGTAACATTGTATTGGCGGATCCAAGCACATGCTGGCCCAAAGTTTTTTTTTTTATAATTTAAATCAGAACAAATTAAATAAAGGGTTGAGGACTGGATATTGCAGTATGAAAAGAATAAATGCTAATTTTTGAAAGATTGAGGATCATTCCTACCTTTCAATATGCCCCAAAAAGGTTGTCGACTAAAATTGTGGCTGGGCTGTTTGATCCTCTTTATCATTTTTCTTTATAATTTTATCTACCACTGATTTGACAACTGCTTATTTATAACTACAAATTTCATACTTTTATTAAATCTACACCACTCATTTCATATCTTTATAATTTCTCTTTATAATTTAATTTGAATAAATAACTTCAAACAGCCACTAAAAAGTTGAGAAATTCCCTTAAAAATGGCCAAAATTAGAGTTTCGTTTCTCGTTATAATTTTGAGTGAAAATGGATAATGCTAAACACCACTTCATCTCGTGTCCACCACATATTCATCCATTGAATTGTTTATATATCGCGATAATTAAAAAAAAAAAATTATCACGATATATAAGTAATATACTGAGATGGATTAGGGTACACACGGCATTGGGTGGATTTGTAACATTGTATTAGCTTATCCAAGCACATGCTGGCCCAAAGTTTTTTTTTTATATATATAATTTAAATAGGAAACTTATATACACACACCCCAATGGTCGATTGAATTTTTACCATTCTAGCCTGTGCCGAAAAAAATTTCTAGATCCGCCTCTGTAACATTGTTTAATGAAAATTTAATGAATATATTTAAGCCGTGATTGTAATTTAATAATTATCAAATCAGTTGTAGATGAAATGAATATATTAAATTATACTAGTAATAAGAATAAAAAAAAAACTTTCCTGTTCTTATTTGAAAATATAAAAGATAATTTTTGATAACAAAGGGATGGTTGGCTACCCAATAACTTGAGCATTACACCGCAAACTATTTCTATTTCAAAGTAGAACTAGACTGAGTAAAAAGTAGTAGTGAAAATTTGTAGAGTCTGTGTAGGCCTCACAAAATATCTGAGTTTATGAACTATGAAATATTTGAATTTGATTATTCAAATTTAATTTGAAAGAGTAATGCTATATAATAATAATGGCGCTCAACACTAGTCTAATTAAGTGACGTTAAATGATAAGTTAAATTAAGTAAGTCATATGTGCAAGTTTTTAATTCCGTTTATATCATTTAACTTAATGTCACATTACCACTTCGACCGGTGTTCAACACTAGTGCTACTTAACATTATTCAATTTGAAATAGAAATAGAAATAGAAAGGTATAAGTATTCTTCTAATTAGTGTGACCAAACCTTTTTTCTATATTGAGTTTTCTGGGAGGATCTAATTCTCACTTATAAATAACTCAATCAATTTAATTGTAATGTAATAATATAATAAAGAAAGTCTCAATTGAAGCAGAGTCTACACCACATAACACTTTTAAGTCTGATGATGATTCCATTAATTCGGCTATGAGAGCTAATTTGAGGAGAACGTTGGACAATCAATACCCTTGATTTTTGAAGATACTAGTTTAACACTCATGCGTTGCACGAGTAGATGTGCGGTTAAAAGAAAGTTACATCCAGCTGCAAAGAGTGAATCATGCAAACATCTCATCAAAAATTTCGACGATAGATATGACAAACCATCTCATCGTTCGATTTTGTTTAA
The DNA here is from genome assembly GCA_963692815.1 of Nyctanthes arbor-tristis. Taxonomy (NCBI): domain Eukaryota; kingdom Viridiplantae; phylum Streptophyta; class Magnoliopsida; order Lamiales; family Oleaceae; genus Nyctanthes; species Nyctanthes arbor-tristis. The sequence goes on along the minus strand of CAVNYN010282337.1, from coordinate 104,962 downwards.
TCTGATGGTTCTAATTAGTTCGTCTAAACTTCTTTGAACCATTGATTAATAGCCAAACACGGTAAACCCCCAATATTCCAAGAAAAAGAACAAACCAGTCCACCTTGTCCTTCATTGTCGGAGACGGCTAGTTGGATACATCCTTCATCCACAGCACCACACCTTTTCTTATTCATTTTACAAAATATTAACATAACATATTTGGAAGTAATATCTTTAATTACAATTCAAAAAAAATAAATCTTCGTTACTGTAATAGCTTAAACTGATATTTGCACTGATTAATTTTTAAGCGTTGCTCCCTAATGGTTGCTGGCGATATAGTATTTGGAAAGAAAGTCGAAACCTTATTTTTTTTATTATAATTAATAATTTGTTCTTTTCTATTTCAATGAATGCATATTTGGGTGGATGTTGTTATTGGCTGATTAGTAGAAAGATGACGAAGGAGGGATCGGAGCCAAGGTGGCCGGTGGTTGGATTTGGAGGTCACTTCCGAAGGTAGGCGTGGTGGAATTTAGGTAGGCGTGGGTTGCAATCTAGTAACAGATTAAGTGATGTTTGGCTTCACATGCATGTGTTGTAATGGGATAAGAAGAATCGATTTGGAACATCATATTAAAAAATAATAATAATAAAATAAAAGGGTTGGATGATCTATCAAGATTATTTGTCACATGTATTGGTCTACGGATCCACCCCCAAATTTTCATATGCAACTTTTTAATTAAATGTGATATATATCAATCAATCATGACTCATGAAAGTTACATTTGTATTAGTATATAATTAAAACGTAACATATAAAAAATAATATTTATGTTACTATTGACTTAAAAAGATTCAAGTAGAAAGAATTACATTCAAATAAAGAGTCACAAAATTGTGTTAATATTTATTTAAAAAGTCACATATATCTAAAAAGTCAAATCCAGAATTCACATTAGTATCTCTATCGTATGAAAAAATCACATATAGAAATTTCAAATTTAATTAAAAAGTCACTTGTAAAAGTCACATTTTCTGTTACAATTATAATTAAAAGTCACACACAAGCACACACATGTTTAGAAAAGAATCATATATTCTTAAAAAGTCACATATCAAATATCACATTTGTGATAATATTAAATTAAAAAGTGTCACATAAAATAATCGGTTAATTAAAAAGTCTCGTGTTATGAATGTGACTTTTTTAATAAAAAGCCACACATAAAAAGTTATGTTTAACTCGAAGGTCACACTTTTATAGCAAATTAATAAATTACACCTACCTGAAAAGTTATATATATATATATATATATATGGACACGCATATATAAAGTTTAGTAGGTAAAAGTTGTAGGTGAATAATAATAATAATTTTCAAATAATAATAATAATCTAATATAAATTACTACCAAATATTACATGTGGAGAAGGCTAGAGGGCAAAGACAAAAGATCCATTCCAGATGTTATTGGGGTATTGGTGGCCGGTAAAATTACCGTAATCTATATAATTTATGAGTATTTAATCACCTTAAGTCATATTTCAAAATTTATCACTTTTCTAGTACCCTACATAACTTCTTCTTTTTGTAGTCATCGTATTCAATGGCATTAACAAAGCCTAATGGACCTATAAAAAATACACTCAACACTGGAAGGGGCCAAATTGAGTGGATCAATATAAATTACAAAAGATAATTAAAGTGATAAATCTACAGACAAACAGGATCATGAATACCATAAAATGTAGAAGATAAAATGAAACTATTTAACAAACTAATTATTCCATTCCACAACATAATGAAGTCAACAAACAAAAACATAATCCCAAATGCATGAAAAGGTAAATGATAAAACGTCAAAGTTGCATAAAATTACCAATTGAAAAACAAACATAAAATAAAAAACACATGTGTTTGAAGCAAACAGGACATCAATTTTTAATTCTTCTCTTGTTTTATAACCCGTCGAACTTTGGTAGTAGACTGCCCTAGAGACACATCCCCATCATCTTCTGAACCGTCACTCCCAATGTAAAAACGCCTCTTTAGTGGTGTTTTTGCGCCTCTTTAGTGGTGTTTTTGCGGGTGACGTGACTTCATTGTCCCTAACCGAATACTCGTTAGCCATGATCGCCGTTTCACCTTCTTCATTGTCATCGCCAATTGGGTTAACTGTATGGTCAGTCAGCTTACACTTGTTTATTAAAGTAGGATCATCTGACGTAGCCTTGAAGCAAATAGGACATCAATTTTTAATTCTTCTCTTGTTTTATAACCCGTCGAACTTTGGTCCTAGATTGCCCTAGAGACGTATCCCCATCATCATCATCTTCTGAACCGTCACTCCCAATGTAAAGACGTCTGTTCAGTGGTGTTTTCACGGCTGACATGACTTCATTTTCACTAACCGAATCCTCATTAGCCATGATCGCCGTTTCACCTTCTTCATTGTCATCGCCAATTGGGTTAACTGCACGGTCAATCCGCTTACACTTGTTTATTAAAGTAGGATCATCGATCTGACGTAGCCTTGACAACATATATATTGTCACCTCTGTTGATATTTCGCTCTTGGACATGTGTTTTAAATAGTAATTCCTTCCCCAGTAAACCGTCAAAATCAGAAGGGAACAGTGGTTTCATAACAGCATTTTCTTTGAACAATGGGTCCCTAACCTTTGGGGCAGCCTCCTGTTATAAAAATATATGTATCCATTAAGTCTGGCCCCAAAAAAATGCACATATTGGTCAAAAAAATGCACATATTGGTTAAAAAAATTAATGCGATAAAGAATATTAGTAGCATCCTTCCCAACTAAAGCTCGACACACTTCATCCCAAATAAGCAATTGCATAGAACTTGTACCATCACACACATTTAAAATAACTTTGAACCTAACTCTCTTCTCAGTACAACCACATGAGTCACATATGAAGACATCTTTTAGCTTTGGAACTTTTTTCTTGCAATCAGCACATCTCATAAAAACCAGCCAGGCTCCCTAGTAAACCCAGAAATTGACCCAACGACAAAGAGAAAATTTTCCTAAACATGTTAACACATGTTAAAAAGTCACATAAGATATAAATACTCTTAAATGGTATACATAGCTTTTGATTTAATTAAAAGCATGACATTGCAGAGAAATACTACCTTGTGAAACATTAGTATGATGTTCAAAGTGACACACTCACAAGCTTCATTATCAACCTCATCTTTAAGCGTATGGCATTTTCCAGATAACTGGCTCACATGATAAGAATTCTCGAGTGCATCTAGTGGGAGACTTGAGAAAAAGGGGAAAAAACCAATTAATTGGCAAAATAGGCAAAACATTAAAAAAAATTTTGAAATTACAAAAGCCATAGCTTAACAAAGACTAAAATCTTACCTGTCTCTGAAGTCATCAATCTCCTTCACAGGGCTATTGACTAGTACGGGTTGCGTTATGGATCGAGTTCGTGACACCAACCTCTTAATTAAAAATAATATAAATTACAAAGTAAATATTTAATATATGGGAAAAAAGTATGCATTGAATATAGATAATCTACCATTATAAGATTAAATACAAACCCTTAAACTTATTGGAGCTACACTACTGCAAGATAACAATTAGAAGTTTAGTTCCAGCCACCTAAATATAATGATTCATATTGACAGTATAATTATCCCAGAGAGTGCAGCAAAGGTGATTTTTCCTGCAAGACAAACAAAACAGTCAGCAAAGAATTAAGTATAGTGAAATGAGACATATATTGGATGCTTGAAAAAACTTTAAAAAGTAGAAAAATAAATTAGTTTTAGTCAAACGAATGCGGGTCTGTCTCCAGCTTCAGTCAAAACCTGTCATATAACATTTATAATTAAATGGAACTTAATTAAAAAGTAGACTTTAAAAATATTTGATAACAAAACATAAGAAAAGAAACTGCCTACCAAACAGGGGTATCTTGTCAGAATGGTCCGACGATTTAATGCTTGTAAAAGGCCTAAAGTTAAAGACATTAGCCGGGAAAAGACGACCAATGGTAGGAACAACACTTGTTCTTTCAATAAAAAACAGCCTGCGAGAATGGTCTGTCGTTGTAGGATAGATAGCTGTGTTATCCTTAACAGAGAACATTTTTATGACATATAAATTTCTCTCATGGATAGCATCGTAGAATCTCTTTATAAGGTAACCTTTTACGATGGCCTGAATTCTATGACCCTGTGAGAATATATTAAACAGGCAATAAGTGACAACAATCAGATAGTAAATAATCTGCAAAAAAATTTCAGTAATATGAGCGGGTGAGAATGATTCAAGTAGCCAAAAATACACAAATAGAATACAACTTAATGAATGTCTCAAGAATTAAGTCATACAATTATTTATTTGACCATGGGATTATTCTAATCCTGAGAGAAAGTGTTCTACGTTTCATAACAGTAGGAATCTATAAGACAACTATTCCTTAATTTTCTTATGATCCTAATGAGAGACGTTCAATAAATCTTGAACCAAACAAATATTTATAAGTTTCTGCTGCAAAATCATTGTGAGGAAAAATACTCAATACCACGAATAAACCTCATCCCAGCATCTGAATTTGAAGATAATCTAGCTATACATCTTTATTAAAATGAATTGGAAGTTTCACAGCCATTAACGTTACTTAATAGATTGATTTCATCTATTAACAATAATGCAGTGATAAATTGGAAAAGAGATAATTAATCAGACACCAATGATAATGGCATGATTTCCTAAATTTGCACATCATATAAAAACTCAAATATGCTTTAGACATTCCTCCGCATACCAGTATCACCTCTTAAAAACAAATATCTTGAGAGCCAATGTTCTCCAGAAAACAACCAAATCGGCAAGAAAAAATAAAAAGATGGATGTTCAATGTCCAATGTAATTAGATTAGACGACAAAAATAAAAAGCCAAAAATTGTTCTTTGTAAAACGCATCATTTGTTTTCACATGGCTCATCATTTATTAGCTGAAAAACAAATCATTTTGTTGCCTGATTTGTTTTCAACTATGATGTAATTGTTCACTTCACATGGCAAACGTTTTTACGTTAACTATGAACGTAACATTTGACATTCTTACCCGTATATGATTTATTACATCAACGTTGAAAATAATTATTTTCAGTAGTATGAGTAACGAAAAAAGTCAACGATGGTGATTTACGGAGCCAAAAAAGTGCAAATAGATTAACACTAAATGAACAACTAAGAATGCAGGTAAATATTAATAGAAATTTCAATATGGGCAAAGCATAAACGGCAACTAATTCCATAAAAAAGATGTTAAAGAATCATAAATACAAATAAAATAAAATAAAATCCATAAATAAATAAAGAATCATAAAGATTAGGGAGAGAGGAACGGTGAGCAAAGATGAAAGGCGGAGAGAGAAATTGCTTGAACTATGGTGAACTATATTAGGTAAAGATGGTGAATTATATTAAGTATAATAAAATCCATAAATAAATAAAGAAAAGAAAACTATATTAAGTAAACATCGTGAACATATGAATGGTGCGTCTATGTGGCATGCCATGTAGGATGGGGGAGGTGAAAAAACTAGCCACATCATCATTCCATTAGTTTTTTAACTGATTATTAAATGAGTGCGAGGTCACATTTTCGTAAGTTTAATGACATTCGGGTAATTTTTAAAGTATAGTGGTATGGTAGATAATTCTTTGAAAGTATAATGGCATTCTGGGTATTTAACTCTTGAAGCTGGGAAACATAGGTATAACTTTGCAGTGCTTTCATCATGAAAGGAGACAAATCCCCCATAATATTGGCGGTGGAACCATGAAAGTGGCAGAATGATTTCGTTTGGGTAGTTGTGTTGGGGAAGATGAAGCCCTCGTTAGCAAACTATACTTATAATCTAGAATTGAATATTCTTTTTTTAATTTGTCGTACGAAATATATGAATGTAATTAATTTGACCAAATTTGATTTTGAAATAGAATGCATATGCTAACAAGGGCAAACATGGAAAAAAGTGAAATATAAAAGTTCACAACATATACGCCAATTAAATCATAACTAACAGCCACATATTTCAATTGATGGTAATAAAAATGCACGGGAAAGGCGTATACCTTTTTAAGTGTAATAATAATAATAAAGAAATATTTAAAGGTTCTTTATATAAAAACTATTCTTTGTAGTAGTATTTTAAAAATTACCCCTAAATTGAAAATAACCGACAAAATACCATTTTCTATTTCAAAATTAGCCCAACCCAGTTTTAATTAAAATAATTAAAATTTAATTATTTATTAATTTGAACTTTATTAAGTATTAATTAATTTATTAGGAATAATAATTATTATGAATAATAATTATTATAATTAGTCATCATCCTTCTCACTATTGCCGCCGGCACCACTTTCAACCACCACCGGCAAACTACGACCACGGGCAACCAACGCCGCCATGACTCAGTAAACCAAAAAGGGAAACTTTAATTTTAACAATACTTTCACATGTGTTACCACAGCTTTCAAAAAAATTCATACCAATAACATAGTAACAAACCCGATAAATGATAACAAAATGATACTTAGGTGGTAACATAGGAAAATAAATAAAAAAAAATCAATTGAAAGATGGTAACAACCCAAATTAGTACATATTAAAAAAATCAATTGAAAGATGGTAACAACCCCGATAAATACTAATATATGAAAAAATCATAGTAACAATCACTGTAAAAACACTATTACCACAAACTAAAAAATAATAACACACTGAGATTTTTGGCTTAAGTATAACAAACCATTATCGGCCCCTACATTTCTTGGGCCTGAGGCGAAAGCCTCACTCCCTTTTGGCTGGACCAGGATGTGATTCCAAGACATAACCACTTCTCCTTACTGCTTTATCTTCCCTTTCACTATGAGTGAGAGCCGGAACAGACCCGAGCACAAGGCCTAGACACAAAACAATGTAAGACATAGTAATCATGGTTTTGTTTTCTGTGATGCAAAGAATTGATATAACAGTGCCTTTTATAGATAGTAATGCATAGCATAATTAACCAGTGACATCTGTATCATTCTTTATGCATTTAATCTAACAACAATTAAACTTTAACTTCTCATTAATCTTATTAATTCAAGTTCTAACCTCAAAAATTTCTTAAACTGAAACCAAAAATCTTCTTGCACGTTATACATTGAAACTTATATATTATTACAAAGGTACAGTCTTTCTCAAAACAAGAAACCTTAGAAACAAGATTAGTATTATAACATTATTACTCATGTCTCATGTTACAAGAGAAATCCTAGTAAAAGCAAAATTGCATAAACAAAAATCATAAATTCCAAACATGGTGCGGTATGGTGGGGGGAAGAGTTAGAAGCCGGAGAAGGAGGACGTGATGTAGGGACTACGCTTTCTTTCGAGCACGCATAGTTACATCGACTTGGGCGAACAACTCGATAGACTCCACTTTGTGTTAAGATGAAAACGTCTTTCCTATTATCCTCTCCGAATGAGAAAACGTATTGTAAAGCCGGAAGATTACTATTAGGCACTGAACCACACTTGATGGGAGAATCTCGAGCACAGCTAAAAGGGACATCAGTTGTTGAAAAATTTCCACTGTCTTTGGGAGTTTCTGATGCTGCCCATATATGATTTGCGTACAAATCTCCATACAAGTAACTGCATATTTAATCGTTCAAGAAAATCATGACGATGGAATGCATAACAAGTCTATCAACCAAGGTCAAAAAGTTAAGTTTATTACCTTCCATATGTGCAAGGATCAGTCTTGGCACGATAGAAATATCCTCCCGATATTGCTGCAGATCCGAGTTTATTTATCTCTGAGTGACTGTACCCAGCCACAGGGAAAATTGTGTCGATAGAATTAGCAGAAGTATTTCCTCCTGGTGTTTGTTGAGGTTTATAGACAAGAGGGCCTTCATAAACACGCCATCCGTAGTTTCCCCCCTTTGATATTATGTCTACCTCTTCATAATGATCCTCTCCTACATCAGCACATAGAAAGTAGGAAGGCCTCTCAGAATCGAAGCTACAACGCCAAGGACTTCTTAAACCGAGCGCCCAAATTTCCAGTCCCATTTCTTTGTCTTCGGTATGAGGATTATCCCGTGGGATGGAATAGTTTCCCCACAAACTAAGTTTAACTGTATCCTCTTCACCTGAGAAGCAGAATAGTGGTTAAGGATGGATTTATCAGACAACTATTTAGTATGGTATATTCCACAACAAACGTATCAACGCTTACTAGCTACATTGTCTACATCGACCCTTATTATCTTTCCGAGTAATGACTTCTTATTTTGAGCAAAGTTATAGGGATCTCCTTTGCTTCCACCATCTCCCAACATGAGGTATAGATATCCATCGTCCGGCCCAAAAAGTATTTGGCCCCCATGATTTGCTCCAAACGGAAGCCCCATTATAAATATTCTTCGTACTTCCACTGGCCGGGCAGTTTTAGCCTAGAAATCACAATATATCACATAGTACTAAGTCAATTGCTCAGTAGCATGTTTGGCAAGCATCAAAGCTACTTAAAAGTTAAAAGTAACTTTCTAAATGTGTACCTCTGATGGATTTGAAGCAGTTCCATTAGCAGTAAACTCAGAAACGACGGTGTGATATTTGCAATGCGGTCCTGAATCGAGAGAACCTAACTTCGAGGGATCGCATCCCACATCTGAATTGCAAGCACAAATTCCACTGCATCCTGGGGACTTTTCTTTGTCACAATTATATGATGCAAAAAACCGGCCATTTTTTGCAAACTCCGGATGAAAAGCCATTCCCATCATCCCGAAGCTGGTATCGAAATGAACCAGATCAGTTAAGTCTACAAATGGACTTGATTCATCAAGTCTCAAAACCTCCCCTGAATCCTGATCAGGAATAGTTGCCAACCAAATTTTCCCCATCTGGTTACCGAGAAAAGCTCGGTTGGAGCCATCCGGATGAGCCACCATGTTCAGATAAGATCCGTTGCCAATTTTCTCCAAACACACTCCTTTTGGTGGAGGCAAAATGTTGGTATTGTTAAGAGACACAGGTTTTCCATCAAAACAGAAAGAATCCTCGGCCGGATCACTGCCAAATGCGTTACAAAAAAGGGATTTTGATTGCCAGAGATCAGTTAGCTTAGATATGCTGGCATTTTGTGGCACTTCAGCCTTACTTCGCAATGAAGGTGCAAAGGGAGAATTCACAATTGGTACATTCTGACAAGAACTCCACGTTGCAGAACAAAAATCATCGTCTGTTAAGGATGATACGGACATTCCAGCAGTAGAATTGCATAGGATTGGAACCGGACGGGGACCCGATTTTACCTTAAACAACTCTGCTGAAAACGGATCACATTTCTGCATAGATAAAGCTCTTGTAATAAGTATCCTGAAGTGAATGGAAATGAAACTGATTCACAAGTTAAGAACTTACCGCACAGAGGATGGATTTTACAGCTGAGGCACAGGCAGTATCAGATATGTTCATAGCCTGAAATCTCTTCTGCAACTCCAAATCTTGTGATGGATTACAGCAGGATTTCTCATTATAAGGACAAAATGCCAAACGGGTCTTTGGAGTTGTAGGCGCTCCTGCATATGTCACATACCAAGAAAAGAAAATTTATCAAAACACACTGACTACTCCTGAATCCCATGTTTGGTTAAACTTCAAAAAGTTAATTTCTTGAAGATAAGTTTCTGAGTTTTGGCATCAAGTAAGCATTCAAGAACTTCACATACAGAAAGACTTACTCAAGTCAGTGCATAAGGGCAATGCAGAAGAAGGATAAGGGAAGAGTAGAAGTATAGAAAATACTGAGAGAATTCCCAGAATTTTATCCATTTCCACTGTTCCAGAAAGACAAGAAACCTATAATTACATGCAGCAATCTTTTTAAGAACACCTTATCAATTGTTCATCAGCACTGGAGAAGAAAAGATGGGGTTCAATAAAATATCTAGAATTTCTTCCAGATGCCATTGAAATTTCATACCCTTTTTGACAAGAAAAAGTAACTCACTGGGATTTGAATTTTGCAATAGAGCCATTAATCAGTGCATTTAAACCTGAAAGGTAAGTTTTGGTATAAGTATAAGGTGACTTTTACTGCCAAGTTGAGCAATAATTCAAGGTGGAGATTGACTTGTCTATGCAGAAAATCTCAGTGGATGAAAGTGGTTAGAAAGCAAAGTAATGGTTTTTGGACAAAATAAATGTGTATAAGATAAGAAAAAATGTGCACAAATTATGACATTTATTGGTCTGTCTGCATCATTGTTTGTTTGGCTTCTTTTGGATGTCCCAAAGGGACTAAAAAGTTTGTGCATATAGACTTCAAAATGTCTGAGTTACGGTTATTGCAACTCTCTTTCACACCTCTTGTAATTACTATTGGATGACGTACTCTCTTTATGTTTAAAGAGATTTGTGTCGTCCAAGAACGAACTTCAAATCAAAATTAAGCTTGATTTACTCAGACAGGGTCGAACCTATTTATAATTTTGCATCTTGTAAAATTTGTGAGAAAGACGGAGTATCATCCAAATAAATCTATAAATAATACTAATAATAAAATTAAAGACGAGTTTTTACTTAAAATTGGTAACAAGAAATGTTGAAATTTGTAACTTTCAAGGATGTATTTTGGATAAGACTATAATAAGGTTAGATTTATAAGTAATTATGTAATGTCGTAAGATATAAAAAAGATAATATTTCTTTTTATGGCCAAAGTTACAAGAAATTGATTTTTTTTTTAACACAATAAGACAATACAATGTTATCATAATTAAATTTTTACCTTCATTATTATATTATAAAATTAAAAAACAATAGCATGCATGCTTGTCCAAATATGGATGGGGTTGTTGCACGGTGACAAAAAATTTTTCATAGACGTGAAAGAAACATGTAACCCAAAAAATGGGCAATCTTACAATAGGAGGATTTCTAGTTGATAATTAGTAAAACTGGCTAAGCTAAGAATTAAATTCATAAAACAAGAAATTTTTCTTTAATTGAGTCTTCTTAGCTTCACACTTGAATAGTATTCCTTAGGTATGATAGTAAGTAGTAACCCCGCGTGGTCTCCAAATTTGGATCTTTTTTATTTTCGACGCATCTCCAATATCTTGGTGGTGTTAAAGAAAAAAAATCTTTTAAACAAAGTCTATCTCTAAAATAGATTTAAATCTGAAAAAGAGAAGATGTTATTATTTGAATTAATTAATAATAATGTACCTCTAAAGTAGTGGACATAATCTAGCTCAAATCAAAGATAAATGTTTCTTTGAATGTAACCGGCGTAGTGCTTGTCACCATCATTCATCCATTATACTATTAGCTATTGCACTTAAAGCTTAGTAATAATAATCAATGTAAAGCTAGTGAAATCAGCTTAACTTTTCCTTGGCGGAACAAGCACAAACAATAAACCAAAAATTCACATCCACTACATATATAACAGCATTATTTTGATAAATACTAAGAAAAGCATTCTTTTTCATAAACTCCGAGCATCTCTAATACACAATGTGGATTGTAGAGATGAAATTTCAACAATAAATTCAAAGAAAAACATCTTCCTTTTTTTCTTTTTTCTTTTTTTTTAATGAACTGAAAGCACTTCCAATGCAAAATGTGGATTGTAGTGTGTACCCTTGAAATTAAAAACTTAACTATTTTCAGACTTGGATTAACGCGCAGACAGTGATGTTAAAGATGTTATAATTCTGGGACAGAATAAGGTTGTACAATGAACAAGATTTTAGGATGCTCAAGCTGTTTTTGAATTACGAGTTGGGAAATTTTAGTATGTGAACTTATTTTTCACATCAAGATATGGAGAAAAAAGGAAAAACACATGAACGGTTGCAACCGCCTCGCCATCCCCCAATCAACACCCTATTTTTTAATTTTTTTTTTTTTTTTTTGTTTCTTCCTTGTTGGACTCTACGAAAGAAATGAAATGCAGAATCAGGAAAAATAAATTTTTAAATCTTCTTGGATCAAATTGGCTTTCTTTAATTGCACACGTGAAAGGTCAACTCCTTGGTTGCCTACCAGCAGCATCTGTGCCTGAGATCATACCAGACAGGAATGAAGAGGGCAGATTATCTCAACGGTGTTTCAGTAATTATTTCATGATTACTTTGTTAAAGATGGGAAATTTTGGTTGTGACGATCATTTCCCAATAGGCTCGGTTGGAATCTTGTCCACTGTAGTGTCCCATAAATACACCACTTCAGCCTGATACAATTGTGAATTAGCTTATAATAAGTGGGTATGGAAACCCCAAGAATTGATGCAAAACTTTTGGGATTGTGGCCAAGCCCATATACAACCAGGGTCCAAATTGCCCTCAAGCTGAAATCTATTGAATATGAGTACATTCAAGAGGATCTGCTAAACAAAAGGAAAAGCTTTCTTTGGAGGAGATAACGTTGGTTACATTGATATTTTACTAGGATGCTACCTGGGCTGGTTGAAGGCTAAAGAGATGATTACTGGTATAAAATGGCTTCATGAGACCAAGACCCCTGCCTTGGTGGGATGGGCTGAAAGGTTTTGCTCAGACATTGCTGTTAAGGATGTTCTTCCTGAACCTCAGAAACTCATCGAGTTTAAAGAAAGAAAGATGTCCAAAGACAAGGAAAAAGCTGCTTCAGATTTAAAATGCGTGCGATGAAACTATAACGAGGGAAGATATAGGTTTCTGTTTGTCAAGACACATGCTTTGGGCATCCCTTTTCTGAAAGATTATCTTTATTTTGCTTCTCACTTCTTGTAGAACTCGAGTAGGTTTTTTGTATGAATGATGACTTAGATTAAATAGTTGGAACAAGTTTACTCAAACCAAGAGGAAATCATATTAACAATACATACGCAATCCGTCTAGAATAAGTTCAATGACAAAACGCACTCTTATGGTCCCTAAAGATCTAGGGGCTTTCGACTTTGATTATATGCAGTAATCAGTTGAACTAGTTTTGTTTAATTTCATGCTTGAAAAGTTAAACAAACAAATGCTAGTAGAGATGGCTGGAAGAACGAATAGAGAAGTGGGAAAAAATACCGGGAATAGAGAATATTTAGAACTAGTACTAGTATACAGCTTTAGCGGCGAATCTGATGGTAAGGACGAGCAATGATGAGAGAGAGACTAATTTTGAGGAAGGTGGGTAAAATTCAATGCAATTTTAGTACTACTTCTAGAATTTGACACAATCAGAGAGGGTTAATTAATTCACATACACTCTGTCCATACCGTATAGCAGTATTTTATTAATTTTAGATCATATCTCTTGAATGAATATCAAGAAATCTAATTTTCATCCACAAGATCTAGCTTATTTCAAGAATTTCTTCAACAATTGAACTTGTAGCTTTTGGAAATTGGATATGGCAACATCAAGAAGTGATGCAAAGCTTCTGGGATTGTGGGCAAGCCCATTTACAACCAGGGTTCAAATGGCTCTTAAGTTGAAATCTATTGAATATGAATTCATTCAAGAGAATCTGCAGAACAAAAGTGAGCTCCTCCTGAAATCTAATCCTGTTTACAAGAAAATCCCAGTTTTGATCCATGGTGACAAGCCTATCTGTGAGTCTCTTATTATCCTTCAATACATTGATGATACCTGGACTATTGATCTCTCCATTCTCCCTTCCCAACCATATGATCGAGCCATGGCTCGTTTCTGGCCTGCTTACATCGACGACAAGGTTATCTTGATCTTTGTATATAGATTTGATAATGAAATATTCTTTTTCACGAGTGTAATTTGACATTCTTGAAATGAATGCAGTTGTTTCCATTGCTCAAGGAGCTTGGAACGGTGCAGGGAGACGAGGGGAGAGCTTCATTAGTGGGGAAAATGTTTGAAGGATTCGTTTTGCTAGAGGAGGTTTTTGCCAAGTGTAGCAAAGGAAAAGCCTTACTTTGGTGGAGACAATGTTGGTTACCTAGACATTGCACTAGAGATGCTACTTGGGATGGTTTAAGGCTACAGAGATAATGTCTGGTATAAAATGGCTTGATGAAACCAAGACCCCTGGGTTGGCGGCATGGGCTGAGAGGTTAGGTTCAGACAGTGACATTAAGGATGTTCTGCCAGAAGCTCAGAAGCTTCGCGTCCATGCCTAAGGAAAACAGTTCCTAAGTGACAATTCTTGTCGCCGTTTCTTTATGTTACTTCTGGGCTGTTTTGTTTCAACTTTCTTCTTAGAATTTGAGCAAGTGATTTTTGAAATAAGAGCTATGTGCCTTTTGATCAGGCCAATAATGTCAACCATTGAGACAATTAAAATCTTGTCCTCCCATCCCATGAATAGAGAGAATTAAAGTTGATTACTTTTGTTCTGCGATAAAATTACACTAAAATTCGATTTGGATAGTCGTAAAAGAGCAAGAGTTTCTGCGTTGTTATTGGAAAATCACACCAAGTAGGACAAATGCTGATAAGCTGTCTAAGAAATGATGAGAGACTGATATATGAATCTTGCTATTTCTTTATGCTCCACTAGCAATACTACGGACACGTCTTGCCATTTTATACTGAAAGAATAAATCTTGGATCTTGAATTTCACATGTTTCCATGTTTATCCAGTGAACTCTACAATTTTTGGTTTCATTTAAGTAGTCCACATAGATCTATATCAGAAGATAGACTACTGTGTTCCGCACAGCACGGCACATTCGAGGTTCCAATTTCTGAAAAAATTACTTCAATGGCAGCAAGTAATGTGAAGCTCACGGAAGCATGCATGGGCAAGCCCATATAGAGATCGAGCTCGAATAGCCCTCAATCTTTAGTCCATTGATTATGAGTCCGTCGAAGAGGATGTGTTTAAGAAAAGCCAGCTGCTCCTTGAATCCAACCCTGTTTACAAGAAAATCCCAGTTCTGATCCATGACAATAAGACTATTTGTAAGTCACTTGTCATTGTGCGATACATTGATGAATCTTGGGTTAATGGCCCTTCCGTTTTCCCGTGCTAGCCCGTTTCTGGACTATCTACCTTCATAGCATGGTGTAGACATCGGAAAAAAAAATTTTAAATAAAAATTATTTGGGCTGAGTTTAATTTCTTGTTAAACCCAAATAATTTTTTAAAGACAAATTAAAATCCGAAGTCTTAAATTGATCAAATTAAATTAAATAAGCAAAAGCCCAAATTTTGGCCCATTTCATTGGCCCACTCTACGGCCCATGATAGTGGTCTATATAAATCCCATTACTGTTAGGGTTTGGGGTTCCAGACTCATTTCTCCTGTAGAAGCATTTCAAAGAGAAACAAGAGAGCAAAATTCTCTTGAAGTCCAAGAGAATCAAATTCTCTTAAAATCCAAGAAGATCAAAGTCTTCTTAAGTTTTAAATCAAATCCCAAGTTTCAAAGCAAATTCAAAGGCAGAAAGCCAAAAAATCTAAGGAGAACAAAGTCTTCTTTATATCAAATCTTCAAATCTAAATTCGGAAATCCATAAATCCGAGACTTCTTAAGTCTCAAATTCCCCAAATTCCAAGTCCAGATCTTGAGATCTAAGAAAATAGAGGCTTCAAGTCCCAAATTAATTGCAAATCGAAGATCAAGTCACGTGGCACTTCATCTTCAAAGTTGGAATAGTCAATCAGAGGAGTTTTGCAATCTAGCAAATTACAAGAGCGTCAATCCACTTGAATTTTCATTAAATTCAATTTGTAACAAATTTCCGTATTATTAATTTTAATACGAACAAAATTTATTTGCTACACAAGGTATAGCCATTTCAATTTTCTTGAAACCACCACGTCTAAAGCCAGACTAAAGGGGACGTTTTAGTTAATTTCATTTAGTCACTGAGATAATACGAATGCTTGGCACTGGTTCCCGTAACTGGGCAAGCTCAGAATGGCAAAAGAAGAGGATGCAAGAAAGGCGGCAATAGAGAAAATAAAAGAAGGGCTGGTGCTGCTTGATGAGGCTTTCGAAAAATGTAGCAAGGGCAAAGCTTTCTTCAATGGGGATAGTATTGGATTTCTTGATATTGCTCTTGGCTCTTTTGTGGTATGGCTTAGGGCTGTGGAAATAATTGTCAAAATTAAAATGCTTGACGAAAACAAGATTCCTGGCCTTGTGGGGTGTACACACAGGTTTTGTTCTCATGAAGCTGTCAAAGGAACAGTTCCAGATCCCCAAAAACTCGTTGAGTTTCATAAGGAGTTTCAAGCTAGGGCAAGAAATGCAGGGTACAGTTTTGGTGGAGTTTGAAATTGTCGTCGTGGTTATCCGATCTATTTTTCACAAATCTGTTTGTTGAATCATCTTGTCTAAAAATTCACGGGAGAAACTTGTTTATTTGAATTAATATCTTCAACATTGCTGGTACAAGTGGAATAACTTCATTTATATTTGATTGCTGTTTGGCCATTCTTTATGGGAAGCATTGATAATAGTCTCTCTTTCTCTACTAGTGAAATGAAACCTTAAAAAAACAATTTCATAACTGCACGAGTCATCATATATAAAAGTACTTGGATTGCTGGCATACAATAATGGCTAGACGAGATTCAACTTCGGTGACCTAACATGTACATTTTTTTATTTCTTTATTGGAATCCAATGTAATCAAGTCAAACAAACCAAAATTGACCAGATTACAACAAAATGACTAATCACACTGTAGATGAAGTAAAGTACTAGCTTACGGGCCCCACTTATTTCTTTTCTTTAGAGCTAAGAATTATGCAATGGATAAATTATAGATGGTCCAAAAAGAATGCTATTTGTCACAAGTAGTACTCAAGGTATGCCCAACCCGCGCCAAAAGGGAGTAAGCACAGCGAACTCTTCCCAACCGTTCGTTTAACGCACTATAGCGCACCACTCTAGCACCTCTATAATAAAATAAAAAGGCATTTCTATTTATTTAAAGAACTGCCATTTCATGAATATTTTTTTAACATTTTATTGATTCCTTCTTTTATTATGTTTTTTCTACACTTATATTTTATTGAATGCATCTCAATGTCACATGTATAAAGTACGCAGGTTGAGGATGTCTAATCAATTTATTTATATGTTAAACGATAGAGATAAGTATATATATGGTGAGTAGATGAGTTCAAGTGTGTCGAAGATAGTAATGTAGAATATGCAAACTAGATCGGAAGAGCGTCCCTCACGTCTCAAACTTGATACATTATGATTCCACGCAAACTTGAAAAGCAGTCTCCTTTTCAATTTTGGCTGGTGTTAAGAAGGATCCAATCCAACCACACAAGTATATTCTGAAACTTTTGACGTCGTTCGAGTATTATCAAGTTGCAGGTTGTTTGTAATTGTCAAAATTCCAACTCGTTTCACCCTCGTGAAATCGTCAAATTCCCGCGTTTGGACAACATATTGGACAACGTACTGGCGCCGACTGTAACCCAACCCAATCCCGCGATATCCACTTCTTTTTCGAGATTTTATACACTCATCTTCCAACCCATTTTCATACCAATCCCTCTTCTTTGATCCCACAAGAAAACGCACTTTTTCTTATTTTGCTGAATAGAGCAAGAAACTGAAGCCATGGATTTGTTTCAGCAGGCTAAGGTGGTTCGCCTGAGGAGCGCCCACGACAAGTACTTGATGGCCGAGGAAGACGAAGAAACAGTGACCCAGGATCGGAACGGCGCATCTCCGGCGGCCAAATGGACGGTTGAGTTTGTGGATAATCTGGATGGAATAATCCGCCTTAAGAGTTGTTATGGGAAATATTTAACCGCCACGAACCAGCGGTTTCTTCTGGGCATGACGGGGCGCAAGGTGGCGCAGACTCTGCCCCGGCGGCTCGACTCGTCGGTGGAGTGGGAACCAGTAAGAGAAGGGAAATTTATAAAGCTAAAAACTAGGTACGGCCAATTTTTGCGGGCAAACGGCGGGCTACCGCCGTGGAGAAATTCGGTTACTCATGATGTCCCTCACCGGACCACCACTCAGGAGTGGATTTTGTGGGATGTCCATGTGGTGGATATACTGGTGGGGCAGTCGCCGGCCGCCAAACCGCCGCCGCCTTTGGTTATTCACAATGATTCTTTTGCATCCAATTCAAGTCCGCCGGCCGCCCATTCCCCAGAATATGCTAGCTTTTCTAGACAAGAGGTACTTGAATTTGATTGTTCTTCTATTCCGTTTCTTGATTCTTAAATTGTATGAATATACTAAGAATACGATGTTGATTGCGTATATTTATGTCCTTTTTGTTTTGTAGTCGAATGATTCTTTTGTTAGTTCGCCGCCAAGAGGGAACGAAGGGAGATTGATTTACTTCCACATAGCTGATGAAAATGGGCAAATTGATGAGGGATTTGAGGAACTCTGTATTACATTCAAGGGAAATGGAGTTCAAGAATTGGCAAAGAGGCTTGAGGAAGAATTAGGAATTGATGATATTATTGTGTGCAGACGTTTGAATGGGAAGCTTTATCCTCTTCGCTTGCAGCTCCCTCCCAATAATGGAACTATGCATGTCGTCGTGGTTTCGGCCTCGTCTCAAGGTAATCTTTTACTCTAATTTATGTTATATCCATGCTGGTACTTCAACCTCGTACCTAGGATATCATTTCTATGCTATAAAATTGTATGTGTAGTCACTTCTTCTCCCTTACCTATTGTTCCTGTTTTGCTCTTTCAGCTGGTCAAGAACTAGCTAACACTGGAATGCCTTTCTAGAAGGAATCGGCGGGTTTTGGTCGCTCTAATTCAACGTACATGTTTAACATGTTGTGCTTCAGCTATATCCCGAGACCTTTGCAATCAAGAGAGGCAAATAGGGGCAATCCGTATATCGCCTGTGTGCTAGAAGAAAACAGTATGCAATTACAAATATGATCAAGCTCTCATAGATCATAGTAACCAAAAATGCAAAAACACTGATTCACGAGGTTTTGTAAATACATTCAAGATGCAGATTTTGGATTGATGGATTCATTCTTTATATATTCTTGTAGTAAAATACAGTGTGTACTTGAAGAAATGCTGGATTTTTGTTGTATTTTTGTACTTAAAAGTTTGTTGATTCTTACAATTTTGAGATATGTCAGAACCTATTGTTTTTATTGGTGAAATTCCATGGATTTCAGTTACATCGTTGAATTGTCTCAACTTACAGGGTATAGGGTCCAGAGTTAAGTAGGACACAACATGTTGGGTTTGATCCTCGTAAAATGGTAGACATGGTCTTATAGTAGAGAAACCTCAGAGGAATTCAGTCATTTACATTACAGTAAAAGGTTTTCAGGAAGAAGACTGTATTGACCAGTAATCCTTGCAAGAACACGTACCCCTTCTGAAGTGAATAAACCGAATACGATCTCTAACAATGATCTCCACATTGTAAACTCTGGAGATCAGCTTTGTGACATTGTGGCAGTCATTGCAGACCCGTAGATTCTTGAATATACGAATTGGGACTCCTGGTTTTGAGTTCAAGAGCCCAAAATCAATGGCAAGCCTCTCACTGTGAAGCCTAAGTGAATGCCCCTTTTCATCACCAAGATCATTAACCATTGGTGCTTGAGACGAGTCTGGTACATGCCCTGTCGGCTTCAACCTTTCTTCAACTTCGTCTAGTTGTTGATAAATTTCTTTAGTTTCTGGATGAGAAGTGTCACCAGCGAAGAATTCATGAACCACACCATTAATTTCTATTGTACCACAGCCAGGCTCTTTTGTAACCCCTTTATCAGTCATCAATTTCCTAATCAAGCCCACCTCATTCGATCTATTAGCCGAGGCATATAGTCTTGATAGAAGTACATAAACGCCACTACAAGAGTTACCCTCAGACTCCATTATCTGCATTGCAAATTCTTCACTAAGCTCCAATCCCACATTGTTCTTGCAACAGGCATCAAGAAGACTTCTCCATATAACATCTATCCAGTTTAATTGGCATGTCTGATACAATGTCAAGAGCCTCATTGATCTGTCCATTGTGTGCTAGGAGGTCGACTAGACAACCATAGTGCTGTAAAACTGGCTTTATTTTATATTCCATCACCATTGTTTCAAAGTATTTCCAACCTTCATCAACCAAACCACTGTGATTACATGAACTCAAGAGGCCAACAAATGTGATAGAATTTGGCATCATTTTTTCTTCATCAATCATTCTACTGAAGTATTCAAACACTCTCTCAGCTTCCCCATGCATCGCGAATCCTAAGATCATCGCGTTCCAAGAATTTACGTCTCTTTTACTCATTGCCTCAAAAACCTGCACTGCCATCCTCAATGATCCACATTTGGAATACATTTCAACCAGAGAATTATTCAGCAGAATGTCAAAACTTGCATCAAATTCACACTTTCTCTCAAAACATATGCATGAATCCACATCCCAGTAAACAAGGCCCCTAAACCTGCGCAAGCATCTATAACACTCTGCATGGTATAGCCATCCGGCGCAAACCATTCTCCCATTTCCACAAACATATTCAAACCCTCGTGTAACTCTCCTATTTGCACGAGTGCATCGATAATTGCATTCCATGAGACCACACTTCTTTCAGGCATCTTGTCAAACACCTTCCTCGCAATTTCCAAACACCCGCAGGATGCATAAAAATGAATCAAACTATTGTTCACATACACATCTGACCCAAATCCATTTTTTAAAAGTTGAGCATGATCCTGTCTCCCTTCAAAAATGGCAAATAAATAAGCACATGACTTTAGCACGAACGGAAAAGTATGTTTATCAGGTACTAAATCTCCTGGTTCTAGCAACTCCTGGAAAAGTGAAAAGGCTTGTTCTTTGTGGTCTTTGCTATGAGCATGAGCTCTAATGAGAGTGTTGTACATGAATGTGTTAGAGGCGCGTATTTGGTTGAAGAGTTTAAGAGTGTAAGCAAGGTCTTGTAAGGAAGAGTAGTGGAGGAGTCTGTTATATAGGAAGAGAGTTTGGGGTGGTGGAATGGTGCGAAGGATTTGGGCGTGAATTTGTTTCAGGTGATTAATGGAAATGGTGGTGCATTGGATTAAAGGCTGGAAGAGACGGTGGTAGTGGTGATTGGGTGTAGTGGAGGGTGGCGCCGCCGGCGTAGTGACTAGAGCAGCAGTCATTCTTCAATTTCACTAGCAGTTCACATTTTCCTACTCACCGTTTATTTGATTTCTTATCCCTTTTTTTAATGGAATGGAGTATACCAATTTCAACCGGGCATGCTAATTTTCTATAAAATTGATCTGGCATTATACATATGATACAGTATGACACTATATGACTCATGTAACATACATCGGGGCACGCTACGTACACGCCACATAGGTCATATGATGGTGCTATACCATGTCATATGTATAGTCTCAGAATGAGATTATAATTTTCTGTGGAGTTAATACGGTTCCATTTACAGAGTCTACTGCTTTCCTTATATATATATATATATATTTTTTTTTTTTTTTTTTGAACCAGTAATCATTTCATTTTATATCATCAAGTAATCATTATACAACGAAGTCAGGAGGATGTTCTCTCTACACACAAGAGAAACACCTCTCAAATCCTACTCTAGCAAAAAAAGGGACAGCCCGATTTGCCTTTCTACTAATCCATTTACAAAGGGAAAGAGAGTATGTAGACATTAAGTTAAGAATCTTTTGGATGAGAACTCCTTGATCGCCTCGAGCATGAGGATTGCAGATTGCATCAGGCACCAGTGAAGAATCCGTCTCGATTGCAGAAATGGAGAAGCCTTCCTCAATAGCAACTTGTAAACCAACAAGAACCGCCATACATTCATCAAGAAAAGGACCTACCAAATTTTTATAGCAAACTCTAGTAAGCCATGTAACAAATTCCCCCTTGTCGTTACGCACCACCACACCAATTGCAAAATAAGAGGAGCGGTCCTTAACTGCTACATCAACATTCATTTTTAACAATCCAAGGGCTGGCTTCTCCCATTTACTTTTGCGTTGCGAGATACGCTGATCTGCGGAGGGTGTGGCTACAATAAGGGTCAGCTGACCACCGACATTCTGCAAGATAACTAGCTGCACCCATTAGGAGTTGCTGAGGATGAGATTTTTTTTTTCTCACATAGCCACATATTCCTTTCCTTCCAGCATTTCCACAAAAGTACCATGAAGGGATCAAACTCCTCTCTCGTGAATTCTTTTCTTGCTGCCAATATGATTTCTCCCGCAGCTGAGCCAAGTTTTTTTGCAATAGATCGGAAGAGCTAAAAACACTGTATTCCCATATATCCATCACCTCACAGAAAATCAGAGCATGCTCAGTTGATTCACAAGCTTCACAAGCATGCTTAGTTTGTATTGCAGAGAGGGCAGTTTGGTCGGAAGGATATCATTTATAATGCGCCATATATAGATCTTCACTTTTGCTGGTAGTTTAGCTTTCCACAAATACTTTCACCACTTGTTCAAGTGATTACTATATGGATGAAGGTCTCTTTTCAAGTTAATGGCCAAATGGTAACCAGATTTGACCGTATATTCACCCGAATGGTCGAAATGCCAGATAGGAACTTCTTGGGAATTGGGACAACCCTCAGGGAGTTGATCAATAGCTTCTTGATCCGGGATGAAGAAAGTTTGTTTAATCATCTCTCAATTCCAAGAACCATCCAGTAGCAGGAGATCATGAACAGTCAAGAGGAAGTTACCATTTTAAGAGGTGATAGGCATGAAAGAATAGGGAGGAAGCCAAGGGGATGAAAAAACAGTAATTCGTCGACCATCTCCAATCTTCCATCGGACTCCTTTGTGTAACAGTTCACGTCCCCAAATAAGACTTTTCCATAGATACGAGTTGTCTCATTTTACCTCGGTATGTATGAAAGGGCACTGAGGATAGTATTTTGCTTATATATGATATTATTTGATTTGAAGAAAAATGATAAATTAATCCATTTAGACATACATCTCAATAAAATTGTGACAAAAGGGTTCAATTTACTTTTATTATTATTATTAGGTTCAAATTACTTTTATTGTTATTGTTATTATTATTATTATTATTATTATTATTATTATTATTATTATTATTATTATTATTATTATTATTATTATTATTATTATTATTATTATTATCCCCGAAATGTCTTTAAACTCGCTTGAAGCTATAATAACACTACATATATTTTATTAACTGCACTAAGTTTAATTGTATTCAGTGTCTTTAATGTTTTCAGATTTTTACATTTCTTGGTTGTAGTTTTAATTATAATCTTTTATTAATTATTTTTACTTCTTGTAATAAATAGTATTTTGATTATAAATATTTCGTTGCAAAAAACTGCCTAATTTTTCAAATAAATAAAAAAATAACATCCATAAAAAATAAAACTAAATATCTTATTATGAGTTTAGAAATATTTTTTTAATTTTTCAAAGAAATTAATTATTTAAATAATACTTTTTTAAGTACAACTACAATCTACATCATAACAGTATAAGTGCATATATATATATATATATATATATATACCCTACTAAAACACAGGGCACAGAAATCAATAATACAAACGAAAACAAACTCTTATACAAGAAATTACAAACTACATATAAATTGTAGAATAAACCTCATATGGGAGGGAATCGATATTGAGACCTCTATGTTTATGAATATTGAGGTGATAATTAAAAGATAGCTTAATTAGTCAAAATTGTTAAGGAGGTAAATGTTATAATGAATAAAGATGAAGGATCTTCACCTTAATAAAATATGGTGTAGTTATTGGAAATAGTGGTGTAAATAATGTTCCTATTTTTTTTTTTTACTTGTATTGGAAAACTTTTTATTGTTGGTGATTATCTATTCAAGCTTGATTAACCCGTCAAAATTTTAAGAAAATGATAAAAAGTGAAAAACAACAAGAAACTCAACGAGCAGCTCGACGCCAAAATAGGGAAGCCCGAGCTTGGGTGAGAAAGATGATTTTTTCAAAAGTAAAGACGCGTTTTGTATCAAAAGTTGAATGCAATAATGAGTAATGATAAATAAACTCAGAAATAAATAAATAATTTAATATTATTATGAAATAGGATGAAAAATACAGGAAATAGAAAGAAAATAGAGAGAAAATTAGAAAATTCTGCGTATATTATGAGAATCAAATACCCCTATTTATATGTACAAGTCTAGAGTTTTAGGGGTAGAATAGTCATTAACAATATAATTAAATAATTTACAACACTCTCCCTTGAATGACTAATCTATACAACAATTATCTCATTAAAAATCTTGTTTGGAGAAAAACACCAATGGAATAAAAATACTACCAAATTAAGGAAAAAAGAGTGCAATTGATTCTGAATAAATTTTGGAGCTTCCAAGTTGCTGTCTTATTAAAACCTTGTCAGAAAAATCTAATAGGATAAAAACTGGTCGAAGGAAAAAGAGCACAGCTGATCCCCCTGAATTCGTTCAATAATGGCCCTCATGTATTGAATCATTTCGTCAAATCTTCAATACTCTTCAAGACCTACCATGGAAAAAACCCTATGGAAAAAAATCCAAGTGACAGAAAAATACATTATTCTTTGGCACGCCATTAAAGTTTTTCGTTAAAAACCTTACTAGGAAAATCCAGTGTGATAAAACCTCAGTCAAGGAAAAATACAACGCGTATCTTTCTTATCTATATTGGCAATCTGTACAAGAACTTTCAATTTTTTATATGCTTCATACATATCAAATCATTCAGGGATTATGCCATATGTATGATATTTTCATATATTGCCAGTTGAACACAACATTATATTTCAATTGTACCACCATATATTTAATGATACTTCTATATAAGTACCTATTGATATTTTATTGACATGATATATATTTTCAAATGACTTGACCGCTGGTCTTGACATATAACAATCTACTAGATTACATTCTTTTGTTTTGGCAAATATTCAATGTCATTAATTTTTTATGAAAGATTAACTCACCATCCTCGCAATCTTTGAACTCATTAATATTTATTTATTGTCGATAATTATTTCTAATCGACTCCATTTGATTCTCAGTGTAGACATAACCCTTTGAGATATCTTTTATTTTACTACTTTCCAGCACCCGAACCTCTTCAAGGGTTTTCTGAGTAGTTATGTCTATATACTCATCTAGAGTACAATGCCTCAATATGACCATCATATAAAATATTTGCTCCATATTCTATTTTCAAAGATGTTTGTTTTGGAATCGATCGTCGCCATGCTTCAAACATGCTATTAATATCTTAAATCTTCTTACATGAATTTATTATATCAATCTAAATTGAAGCACTTAATTTAGTATAAACTATTGGTAACCATCCAGTCAATAATTTGAAATACAAACTATATTGCAAACTTCAGGTTTGCATTATACTATGCGGGGACTATAAATACGCATTTCATATATTTGTTACCAATTACCAATTTCTCCCTCTAATACTGAGAAGACTTAGTGAATGAAGCAACAATTGACAAATCATGTCGTAACAGCTCAGCCTTTGTGGATGAAAAATAAATGTTATGTAAATGTTGCAAACCTGAACATGTATTCTCAGTATTCAAAAATATTCATCTCAATTATGTGGTGGAGCGATTACACATAAATTGCATTTATAACTTTTAGTAAAGAGAAACTTTTGATTGTAAGCCAACTATAAAGGGGGTATCATGTAAATTTTATATTTAACAAATTTATTGATAATATCGCTGCTACTTACAAAATATTGATTTCACTCAACCACAAATGATTGTTCTCATTAAATAATATAGAAAAAAACTTGAGGCACATCCAATGGTTTTGCTGCACCATAGAAAATCAAGTATCCTAACCAAAATATAAATTATTAACAATTTTTGGGATAAGTTCACTTGCATAAGTAAATGCCTTTATTTTATATCTAGAACTTTGCTTATAATCAATCAATATAAGAGATCGGCTTATAAACCTCAAGTTATGAGTAATATAACACATGTGACCTTTAGTAGATCCAAATAATAAATATCTAAATGGTCTATACGGAGGATGAGTTGGCCCATGGTTCACCCATAAATATTTTCTAGATACATTTGAAAACTTAGTTCCAAATTTAGCTAGTGATATTGTTGTAATCAATTTGCCTTGAAAACAAGTGATACATAAAATCTAAAGAACTTCTAGTTCTTCAAATGATTTTCAATATTTTCATTATAAAAAAATCGAGATGGTCGAGTTAGTCATGTCAAATAAAAAGACTTCCAGTTTAATAAGAATGTTCAAATAAAAATTGAACTTCTAGTTAAATATATTTAATAAAATCTATGAGATTTTATACGATTTTTCATAAATCTTTAATCTGACATTTTTGGGATTTTTGCCAGAATTCAATTCCGAAAATATCACTATATTTATGATATAAGATTATTATTTGTGATATTTGTCGAAATGTGTACTACGAGTGCAATAAAATATTCTTTTACAAGATATTCATGAAATCTTTAGGATTTCAAACATAAATTTTATGAATGTCGAATCAACTAAAATCCTAAAATAATTAGGATTCTATATTCTTACAAAATACTTATAACAATCTCATTTGTCAAAAGTAGTAAATTACTATTTCAATTTAAATTCATATAAATCTACTCTTCTCGAATAACATCAATCTAGTTAAGTTATTACTTCTTCAAGAGTAGTAGTCTAACATTATTCAGTATCATTTAAACTGTAATAAAACGAATCATTGAAATACTAGACATAATAATTTTTTCACTTTGATGATATATAATATTCAAGAACACAACATATTTAACTAGAATATTATATTTATAGTATTTCTTTAAGAAATATAATGGATTACACGTTCTATGGCTCTTCTAGAGCCTATCATATTCTAGAATATGATATATAATTGTGAAACTTCCTTTAAAAATATCATAATAATCTTCTAGATTATTAATGAAGTTGAGTTATTTTTCTTTCTTTTTTTCCCAAGAAGTCACGATAATGAGGACTTAATTATTTTTATTCAAGATGCAATGTAATCCAATATTATAAGCCAATATAATAATATTCTAGATCATTATTAGAATTCTAAAAGCAGTAATTCATAAGAAAATACAATCAATAATAATTTAAATATCCTAATATAATTAATTATCTAAAATAAGCATCACCAATAATATGGTAATAGCATATAGATTTCCTTTAATAAACTCAACTCATTAGCTCCGTCGGTGTATGAGATGGGTAACAATGAAAGGAAAGTGATTAGTAAAAACTTATATAGAATTCAAAGCCATAAAAACTTTTGTTCATAATTCACATAGAAAAAATCGATTTGGAGTTTTAAATGAAATCTTCTAGATTTCATAAAAGATCTTCAAGAGTAACTCCCAAGATTTACTAGATATAATTTATATAAAATTTACTCTTCAGGAGTATACTCAATCTAAATTGCTACTACTTTCTCAAGTAACAATGAATTCTAATATTAAATTTAAATTTATATAGTTATATACACTCTATAGACAATACATTTTATACTTAATAATTTAGACCACTACTGCTATTGGAGTAGTTCAATATCCTTTTAGAATCTTAAAATTTGTAACAATTTGTTTTTTTGGAACAAATAATATTATCTTATAGTACTAGTGCTAATATAACTCTCCAAGATCATTAAATTCTTTTACTAAATTTAAATCATACAATGACGGGCACTTCGGGAGTAATATCAACTTTTCATTATTAATTGGTACTGATTTAAGACATTGTTACTTCTAGAATAATAATTAAATATTCTTCATAAATATTCAGTATAGATCTTTTATATCTTTTTCTCCATATTTAACCTAAATATAACAATAAATTGTGCCACTTCAATATTATCATATATTGCTTTTTTTTTTTGGGAATTTAGTTAGCCTATTACTACTTCAAGAGTAATAGTTTAAAATATTGAAGTCAAGTAAATTAATAACTATATCTAGTATGAATTACTTTTGATGTACAAGTAATGCTTTACAGAATATTATAACTGATTGTGCTACTTCAAGAACAACATATAATATATTATTATGTATTTAACAATGAGTAATATACACATATAACAAACAAATTATATGATTAATGATTAATATAATAACAATGAGAATAAAAGAGTATCTAATAAAACAAAAAAAACATAATAATAAACAACAATAAAAATAGTGCTTTTTTAGGAGCAGAAATTACTATATTCTTATAGAATATCGAATATTGGTTGTTTCTTCAAGAAACAACAATCAACAATAAATCTCATTATATCTTACTTTTCAGAAGCAAATAAATTTTTTCTAAAATATTTTAGTAAGAGATAAAGTTGTAACTTTTCACTAATCACAACAAATATCTTGTCAAATATTTTATCCAATTATTTATAAGGAAACAAATTATGTTTTTTTATCATATCATAATTCTTGACATATCTCAAGACTCCTTGAATATTATTATTTATATACATATATTCTTCAAGAACATTTAATATCAAGAGGAATTTGTAATTTTTCTGGAATTTATGCATAATAATCTTCAAGATTATTAATGTGATAGAATGCTACATCCCCATAAATATTAATATATTAATTATAACATATCATGCGACATTCAAAACTTGATCCAATGAATAATGTATCAATTACGATGCATAGACCTATATAAGTTTATCATATATGGCTAGAATATAATAAAGTATGATAAAGAGGAGGTAAATAGTGGCTTTTATATTTACATTCATCCATAATAGACCGTCACAATTATTTCAAGAAAGGAATCAATTAAGAGATAATTTATGATCTCCTTTCCATTGTAAATAAAATAACCAAAATTCATTGAGTTGAATTTTGGCTTTCCATCTTTATATATGCACATAAAAACTTGTGACTCAAATTAATTTTTGAGATCAAGTCATATACGTGATAAAACTATAAAAGACGACCAGTTTAACTCTTACACAGTAGTAATATAAATTTGGGTATAATCTTACCATTAAATTGATAAACTATCCCATTATCAAATTCAGAATAATCTTACAATTAAATTGGTAGATCCTTCAAATTAAAAATCATCTAACTACTAAAATTGATAGATGATTCCAACTAAGACGGCATAGAAATTAATTATCTAAAAGAAAACATATATAATAATAAAATGTTTTGTGCATGGTTTACAAAATGAAAGAAAACAATTAATCACAACCATGCATGATGTGGTGTTCATATGACTATAGAAAAAGAATCAATGAAACCGTTGATACTCTCGACAGAAAAGAGGAAAAAGAAGAAAAATAAAATCATATCTAAAAAAGAGAAAGAAAAGAAATTAATAGTGGTTAGTGGTTTGTGCTGATAACGTGTTATGAAATAGAACGAAAAATACGAAAAAATAGAAAGATAATAAAGAGAAAACTCAAGAATTCTATGTATATTATGAAAACTAAAGACCTCTATTTATAGGTACAAGTCTAGAGTTGTAGAGTTAAAGTGGTCATTCACAATATAATTAAATAATTTACAACAAATTTCATAATTATTGTCTTAAAAAGTTTGATTCTCTTTTTTTACCCCAAAGCATGAAAGTTCTTTGTTTGGTAAGGATTTATAAAAAAGTGAGTCTATGTATGAATTTAAAATTTAAATTTTGTATAAGTATTGAGATTTAATTGTGTTATGTAGAAGTAATAATTAAAATAATATGAAAATTTATATCACATTAAATATGTAATTAAATATAATATTATTATGTGTTTAAAATTTAAAGGTTAAATTGATTGATAAATAGATGTGATTTTTAAATGGTTACCATATATTACTGTGTATCTTGAAATAAGTGCTGATTTTAAAATTTGGGCTTTTGGAAGCATCAATCAGTAACTGGGCCCCCTTCTTATCCACGTTTCATTTCCTAGTAGCTCTAATGCGTCCTTTTCAGTTTAGCGGGGCCCATAATAATTCCATCGGGTCACAAACTGTACACCCGAAAGCCCGCACAGTTGAGGGGCAATGAAACGACGTAGTTAGAGAAGTAGTTAACCGCCAAAATAGATTCTTTCGTAACTGAAATGAAACTTTAGCGGTCCCACTCTTTACGAGCCTGCACGTTCTCTTCCCCCTACTCGCCCTTTTTTATTCTAAAAACTATTTCTAGGTTACATGTCCGTCATCATCGCCCGACTCACCGACACACATGTCACCTTCCATCTGTGGCTTGTTTGGTTTTTAAGTTTCGGAAAAAGTTCTTGGATCACGTGAAAAAATTTCTGGAACGTACAAAACCTTGAGTAAAAAATTATTCTACTATAATATAAGCAGTTATAACGTGAAATTATAAAAGAAAAATTATAATGAGGTGTTGGTATTCATTATACAATTTATCATAATGGGCATTGTTTATAAACACGGCCAATTTGATGAGTGAGGCTGTATGAAATGAATTCCCTCTTTTTATTACCAAAATTCAGAAGGTCAACTTCACTTCTCCTATACGAGAGAATGGTTGCTTATCGGGTCACATTGTGGAGGGCATATTGGTAAAATTTCACTAATTCAAACCGGGAGGAGGGCAACATTAAAATAGTTACCAGAGTCAAATTATGGAGTGTTTATTGGCAAAATTTAACAAGTTCAAATTGAGAGCGCATTGGGACTTGCCAAATTGTTGAGGGTATATATATTGCTAAAATTTCACAACTTCAAAGTGACCGTTTCTACACCCTCAAATTTATTACTTTATTTTCGCGTATTATCTTTAACAATAGCGAAAGCATTTAAGAAATAAATTTCGATTTAAATTTGAAGGCGATACTTTACAAATACAAGTCAAACACTATTATATATGATATCATGTTATTATAATTTTGCAATAACTATTGCGGCCACCCACAAGGAAATCTCAGTTATACATCGAAATCTCGATCACATACATGTATCTTCTCCATCTTTGAGACGATCAGACCACAAAACTTCTTAATTCAATACTTACAGGGCTATTAGATGGAATGAGGGGTGAGTACATCGTACTCAGTAAGTAACAAAATATTTTGATTTACTTTTTATTTAAGGGAGAAAACTATTGAATGCACAAAGCCTTTAAATACACAAGAGATCCTATCACTAGTTAAACTACTACTCGTGGTACGCATATGATTCAAAGATTCAAAATTACCAAGACCACGTAGTAAGGTCATAATACCACGAAGAGTACTACATAGCCAAAATGAACAAGATCACATAGTAAGGTCATATTATCACAAAGCAAAGTAAAACGGGTATATCATTAATTAGTGATTCAAATGTAACAAACCAATTTCTTTGCATAATGACGATACATCAAAAATCTATGCATATCTCGTGAAACTTTATGAATAAAAGAAAGGGAATCAAAGTACTGGTTACTCACCTCAATAATTTTAGATGGAAAAGTGCCTTCAAAAACTTAAGATGCGTTCTTTTCGTGATTCAGTTTTCTATTTTTGAGTTTTCAATTCATTTTCAGTTTTCTGTTTTTAGTGCTTGTTTTCAGATTTCTAAAAATGCGTTTACCTTGCAATTTTGGAAAATTTTTTTAAGACACCTAAAACTTAAAAACATGTTCTTTTTAACATTTTGAGAATTTATTTACTTGTTAAGTAAATTAAATTAATTTGTTCTTTCGTTAACAAAAAATTATTTTGTTCTAATATATTATTACTAAGATTAAAATTAAAATATGAAAGTTTGCTATAGTTTGTTATGAGGAAAAAAGAAATACAAAAAAATAATAATAAAATTAATAATAATAAAAAAATAAACTAAATTTGGAGGCAAAGGACACATGAATAAAATGAAAGGATAGAGATATTAGAGGAGGAAGGGCGGAGGGTTGTAAAATTAGAGGAGAGAGAAATTAAAATTCTCAAGTGTTTTCCATGTTTTTAATTAAATACCTGTTTTGTTTAAAAACTCTTAAAAAGACTTTTTATTATTTTCTATTTTCTTTGTTAAAAAATTTCTTCTTTTTTCAAAATTCGTTTTTGAAAATATAAAAGTAAACGCGTTTTCAGTATTTTAAAATATTGAAAACTAAAAATGGTCTCAAAACAGTAAAGATGTATTTCTCAATCAAAGTGGTCTTTTAAGTAGAGATTCTTTATATATATGAGAGGACTTTATTTCATATGCAAAAAGAGTGTTCTTGGGGGGTTTTGCTTGGGGTTTTATAGCCTTATTTAATTTTGGACGAATTTTCCTTAATTATTTTGGGATAGAAAGAAATGCTTGGAGAAAGCTTGAGTGAATTTCCCTTGTAATTGTCTTTTTTATACTTATTTAGATTAAATGTTTTTAAATGTCATTTGCAAAACTAACAAGTGTCTTAACACTTGGCACAATTATCACTATTTATTAATTACAAAAATAGCACATGCCTTATAAGTTGGCAAGTTTAGCAATTACAAAAATAACAAATGTCCTTTAATTTGGCAAGTTTAGCACCATGTATTTAAGGGATGATTTGGCCGATATTTAGTCATTTATTTATTTGAATAATAAACTTTCAATCTTAGGATATAAATGATGAAAAATTCAAGTATTTATTTCTATCGTTATCAAAATAATTATCATATCGCTTAATTTATTGTCAAATTTTTATGGCATGTTACAAGGAACCTTTTTTTCATCTTTTTAAATATTAAAAGTGTAAATAAACAATAACGCACTTTTAATAAATTACTAATTTAGCACTAACAAGCATATCTATTACTATGACAGAGGGAGTAATAATGGATAATGACTAAAAACCTAAGATTGTAGAAGTTGAGATAATGACTTGAAGTCGGATCAAGAAATCTGATAAATGATGCCTTTACCAGCATCAAGTCCCCTTGGAATTTTGGTCTTCCCAAACAAGCACCTTGATCAGCTGTTCTGCCGTCAAGTGACGCTGTCACTTTAACCTGTATCCTTAAAATATCGCCCCCTTACGCGTATCTTAGCGCAGCATCCGCCGATCAGCTAGGCTGCGCCTTCGGAATTTACAAAGTTGATAACCGGCCAACTCGCCGGAACACTACCGACCCAGATCCATTCGCATCCTCCAAAATCTCTAAGAACATTCTGAAAATATTTGCATACATATACAGTTTGTACTCTCTCTCTGCACCATTCCTAATATATTCCAAGATAATCCCAAGAATTTTCTTGAGTTGCTACAAACATAGTGAATTTTAGAAAAGAGCAATGGGCGTTAATTATTATGATGTTCTGAAAGTCTCTAAGAATGCAACTGAAGAAGACCTGAAAAAGGCTTACAAAAGATTGGCCATGAAATGGCACCCGGACAAGAATGCCGTGAACACTAAGGAAGCAGAGGCAAAGTTCAAGGAGATATCAGAGGCATACGATGTGCTGAGTGATCCGCAGAAGAGGCAGATCTATGACTTGAGTGGAGAGGAAGGATTGAAGTATGGTTTTGATTCTGGGTCCGGCCACAGGGAGGCCAGGGATATATTTGAGGAGTTTTTTGGTGGATTGGATGATGGATTGAATGGGAATAGTAATGTTTTTAGCGGCGGCGGTGGAGGGAGGCTTCCGATCTGGAAGGCAGCGCCGATGGAGAATAAATTGTCTTGTAGCTTGGAGGAGCTCTACAAGGGATCAAAAAGGAAGATGAAGATTTCCAGGATTGTTCTCGATGAATATGGGTATGTATTTTTATTAGATTACATTCATTAGAGTACTCTATTTTGCAAGATTTTCACTTTATGTCCAATCTAATTTCCTTCCACCAGGGACTTAGTCTCTGCACTTTAAAATGATGCAATGCAGTTAAGTCTTGTGTAACGCCTTGGCATGCGTCTGTTATGCAGGAGACCTTATTTAATAAGATAAAGAACTAAAACCCTGTTGATGGCACATTCCAGTAACCTCTTCTTTGGCTGTGCACTAAAAGTACTGTTCAAGTTTATACAAATTGGATGGAACTGGGATTGGAGAGAATATTTGCCTTAGTGTCTATTTATATAGACGAGTGAATAGAATTGTCTTGATCTTTGGTTCTTGTGTTTCTGTGTGATGTTCGTGCATAGCCAATCATTTTGTGGAATTATGTATTGGGGAATATGCCGCGGGATGGATAATCATATATGTACATATTCCTGATCATGCATCGTATCTGGTAGAAAAGAGAATAGATCGATTCAGGTTTTATAATGTGAATAAGTGTATTCAATTCTACTCATGGTATGGGAAATTTAATGTTAATAGATGAACAAGATTATGCTCGGTTATGCTTCAGCATAACTTTCAATTTTCAAATCATTCAATCTAATTGAACAGAAGAAAATTGATGGCAGAATGTGTGTGTGTGGGCGGGCTCTAAGCATCGCAGACGTGCAGGAGTAGAAATTTCCAGCATGCCAAAATGGGTAATGAGATGTCAAAACGTTGATGTAGAGTATGTTGCCTTTACTTAAGTGTACTTTCATCTGATGAAAGGAGAAAATCGCTTCCTCTATATGTGGTGCACAATTGGTCTGGATTGTCTTAAGGATGTGTTTGCTTGTGTGCCTTTCTGTTGGGAACCAAGTAGGCTGATAACTGGTCATTCCTGTTCATGATTTTGTATTTCTTTCATCAAATTGAAATATAATGTCGTCAAAGAATCCTTAACTTAGCTCACATATGTTGCTTAGCTCACATATGTGACGATCCCTGCTAGTTTGTTTGAGGTTTTTAATCAGATGGTATAATAACTTGAATACAAAATACAAAAATGATAGTAACAGTATAATATAGAAATCACTGGGGTGGGGTGGAGTGGAGCTACAAATATAATTCCAAATTATTCTCTATATTGAACCAACAAGAAGTTCTTACTATTGAGAAACATGATTGTTGTTAATTCTATGTATAAAGTGTCTAGTTTTCTGATTTTTTTTTTTTCTTTTTATTATTTTGTATATTTGTTTGTTTCATGTCATATGGCTTTTTCTGTAGTAGCACTTAATGTTAGTTTTTGTTTGATTTTGTTAAAAGCTCATTTATTTAATCTCCTGTTCTGGTTAATGTATCTTAGTTCTTTCTTTGGCCCCTACTTATAAGAGATTGGCTCAGTAAACTAATAGGTCTCTCCTATGATTCATATTCTTCCCATGGTAATATTATTGATCAAAAGATCCATCTCAATAAGTTTATCTGCTGATGACAGAGTGACGTGCTTTATGGCACGGTTCATGATCCAATAACTAGTGTTCTCACCACACCTAGTCTCTCTTTTTAGATTTCCAATCACTTCGTGTCTTGAATCTACCATTCATTGACGCACACTAATTCATTTATGCAGCAAGCCGAGCACTGTTGAAGAAGTACTGGCAATACATATTAAACCTGGTTGGAAGAAAGAAACAAAGATTACTTTTCCAGAGAAAGGGAACCATGAGGCTGGTGCTACCCCAGGGGACCTCATTTTTATAGTTGATGAGAAGCCCCATCCAATATTTAAGAGGGACGGAAATGATCTAATCATCTATCAGAGGATCTCCCTACTCGATGCTCTAACGGGGAAAACTATCAACTTGACAACATTGGATGGAAGGAATCTTATCATTTCTGTCTCAGATATTGTCAAACCTGGCCATGAAATGGTGATCCAAAACGAAGGAATGCCCATATCTAAAGAACCAGGTAAGAAAGGCAATTTGAGGATAAAATTTGACATCAAATTCCCCTCAAGGCTTACGGCAGAACAGAAATCAGATTTGAGGAGGGTGCTTGGAAGGACGACCAACTAATTCCTCATTCAGCTCAGTGATCAAAATTTTATCTCTTAACATTAGCTGTGCAAATAATAGTTATGTAAATACTTTAACCTTATCAGACTAGAAAGGTTGTGCATAGTAGGAGAAATGTTTGAAGTTTTTTCTGGCAACATGTTGTATAGCGGCATCAGAAAACCACGAAACTAGCTTGCTATTCCAACTGCTACGTTCTGTAAAATGAAGAATGTCATAATGCTTCTTGATTATCATGGTGATTCCTTAATGGTTTCTGTTGGAGTTTTGGAATGTATAAAGTTTTACTTTGGTTTCTTAATAAAATATGAGAGTTTTTCTCATTCGTGTTGGTTTTATATATGATTGCCGTCTAATGTACCAACGAAGATGCTCAATATATTGTACCAAACTTGCCTTTTATTTTATATTTATATATATAAACTGTTACTGCATCTCCGTTGTGGAGGTTCTTTATGAATTGATTACTAAATTTTGAAGTTGACAGTTACATAAAGGCAAGGCCAAGTTGGGGAATCAATGGATTAGTGGTCTGTATCAGAATCTGTGTTTCTCAATCTTCTTCTGAAGTTCTTCTTTCTTGGCCCCCACAAGTTTGTCAACTTCTTTTCCTCTCTTTATCAGTATGAAAGTTGGCATTCCCTGCACCCCATATTCTTGTGCCACACCCTGTTCACAATGGTTCAGTGTTAATAGTTTCTAAACATATATGAGAATACGTTGTGGCGAGTAAACGGGAAAGATGCATACATCTAGCTCATCCACATCAATCTTGATGAACTCGACGTTATCATATTTCTCAGCAAATTCATTGATGATCGGCTGCATATAGCGACAAGGTCCACACCATGAAGCTGTGAAGTTGATGACAAGCTTCAAACAAAACCAGAGATAATATTAGAAAAGATGAGGATGAGAAAGAATTTCATGTGAAGAAGAGAGCCACAGACTACATTTACCAGCTTTTCAGATTGTTTTGAAGCTTCAAAATGGATTTTCCATTTGGCTGAGGAATGGAATGCAATAACTTGACCCTTCACAGTTGAAGATCCATTGGACTCACAAGCGGAAACATTTGCCCCCATTTTCTTTGTTTCAACTATGTATATCTTTACAGTGGAATTTCTGTGTTGACGCTGGAGATTTTGGAAGTTTTCTTTTGATTTGCAAGTCTTGCTAAGGGTGCCTTTTATAATAGTAGCTAAAAGCGATTTCATTGTACAAATCTGGTACCTAGAATATGTTCTTGCAAACCATTGGAATGTGCCAACCTTTTGGATTAGATCTCACCGTTGTTTAAGGCGACTGACGTGTATTTTCACTCTCCAGTTATGGCGTATTTTTTTTTTCTTGTGAAACTAATTAAAAGGAGTTCATAATTTCATATTAGTGGAACATGCACAAAACAGTGAGATGCTTCCGAAGACCCTTTTTTATTCTTTTTCATGGCAGAATTAGGTCATAATCAACCTGAATAGTTCAGCCGGTTGCTACCTTAATTAGATGTTTCAATCTGCAATTATTTCTGCTGCATGTTTAATTATTCCCACAGACAGTATCTGCACCTAAAATGCATCTTCAGGCTAAAAAATTATGTTTCGCTTTGGGTTCTAAATTGCTGCAGTTTTCACCCTTATTAATCTAATCGTACCTGTAACATCCTACAAAATTTTATGATCAAATTATACAAAATAATCATCACTTTAATAAATATGTGCAAGTTACTCGAACTTGAGCAGTTGAAAGTTTATAAGATTGTGACAAAGTGATCGAATTGAATTGCATAAAGTGTAAAGTTACGAGATTTATCACTTGAATGAATACCAAGAAATAGAATTGTATTAAACTTCAAAGTTGAGAGTTGCCACTCAAAATGAATTGAAATATGACAATGTAATCGTATTCAAATTATTGCAAGATGGCTATACAAATAAATGTCAAGAATTGTAAAATGATGGTTATTGACAACATGATTGATATTTTGACAATGAATTGAAGTCAGAAGGTGGTTATTGGCAATGATTGAATAACCACCCGAGTTTACTATTGACAAATGTAAATATTTTGGCAATGAACGAGTAACTGCTTGAGATGCTGCAAAATGCAAAGATTGTTACTCCAATAAAGCTTAGAGACAAGAATGTGGCTATTATATTATATAACCAGAAGTATAACCACTTAATTGAAAAGCCACATTAAATTTAAGGACTCAAGTTACATAAGATCAAAGCACAATGACTTAATTATAAGGCGACACAAATATAAGGACTTCTCGAGCAATTTACCACTTTACCCTCTAAGGGTGTCGCCACGTGTCACCTTCTAATTGGTGGAATCCAAAAGTTTATTAAAGACAACTAAATTCAAATATTTTTAACGATTATAAATAAAGGAATGGTGGAAGATTTCCTTCAAACCCATTCTAACCCTTCCTCCTCCCTCTCCCCTATTCTATCCCCTATTTTCCTTTCTCTCCTCCTCTCTTGGCTCCTTCTTGTCAAAAATTATGTTTCTTATTGATAAATGCTATGACATTTAAATATAAAAAGGAAATTCGTCCAAATACGGTAAGGGGTGAGGAACAACTCCTAAAACTTATCAAGCACTTGGTTTAGTATTTGGAAATGGCCCTCCATCACATATATGCAAGGAATACCATTTGAAGCATCATTTTAATCAAGGAAAATGAAGGTTTTGAGGGTATTTGTCAACAACTCAAAGAATCTTTGAAAAAATCAAGTGAAAGAGGTGAATAACTAATACTTTGATTTCCTTTTTACATTAACGAAACTTTGATAAGATAAACATGTATTTTGATTGATGATTTCAATGAGATGAACGTGGATTTTGATACATTGAAAAGAAAGATTGATTGATTGTATTTGAATCACTAGTTGCTCTACCCGTCTTGTATTGAATTGCTTTAAATTATTTCCTACACTATGACCTATTCAATGATCCCGAGATAGGAAACATTAGTGTAGTGTTTGCTTTGAATTGAAACTTCGGTAAGGGTCAACTGGAGTTAATTGTGGATTCACTTAATTGTACATGGCCATAATTGAATTGATATGACTTTTGCGCCACCAAGGGTAGTAGTTTAACTAGTGATAAGGCCCTCTTGTGTATTAAAAAGTTTTATGCATTGAACGATCTTCTTAAAAATAAATCTTTCAATTGAAGAGTGAATCAAAGTGTTTTGTTATTCACTGAATACTCTGTACTCACCCCTCATTTTCTACAATCCTATAGGTATTAAATTAAAGCTATATGACCGGATCATCCCAAAGGTAGAAGAGATACATGTATGTGATCGACATTTCTGTGCGTGTTTGAGGTTTCGTTGTGGGTAACCCACAGAATATTTAATTATCAGAGTGCACAGCGAACGCGTCTTGATATTTTGAATTATATTTGTAAAGTCTCGCTTTCGATTTTAAATTGTTAAACGCTTCCGCTACCGATATTTCGAGATAATATGGTGATGAAATTGAGGGCGTGACAGTACCAGTATCTACTGAGGTTATTACTCTTTTTTGTACTTGTTGTTTTATTTTCCAAGTATTTCTTTAATTAGGAAATATGAGACATTTAAGTCATACAAGTAAAGAGATCTATTTATTGATAAGAAAATGAAAAAACGTGAACCGGGATTGGATTGATGGGATTTGGTATGAGATTGATATTCAAATATTTCTTCTTAGAACGTATTAATTTGACCCCATAAGCGGGACCAAACATGTAGCCGCCAGAAGCAGAATCCTGTATTTCTTGTAGAGAATCTTCTAATTATACCAGAGCAACTAGAAAGATATTTTATAACCAGAAAGCATTCGGTTCAAATGTAGAATACTAACAATAGAGACATTTGAGCCTTCGATTTGGAGTTAGTCTATGGAAAAGTCTGTATTTAGCCAAAAATCCATGCAACAGAATGTATTTAGCCAAAATCCATGCCACTAACAATAGAGACATTTCAGTCTTCAATTTGGATTTAGTCTCTAGAGAATTCTGTATTTAGCCAAAATCCATGCAATAGAATCTTTGTATTTGGCTCTGCCTGCCATCCAAACCATGCAATAGAATCTTTGTATTTGGCTATGCCTACCATCCGCACCAGAATGAATTGATACCATGCAATAGAATCTTTGTATTTGGCTCTGCCTCCCACCCACACCAGAATGAACTGAGTTTTCCTAAAAAACCTGCCACTGGAGGAAAACCTCCTAGGGATAAGAGACATAGGGCTCTAAATATTTTGGTTTTGCATTAGATTAAGATTTTTTTTTTACTTTTTATTTTTTAGAATATGAATAAAGAAGAGTCTAATTTCAATCTGCAAATTTTTCTGCTGCATGTTTAATTACTCCCACACAGTATCTGCAACTAAAATGCTTCTTCAGGCTAAAAAAATGCTTCGTGTTGGGTTCTAAATTGCTGCAGTTTTCACCCTTATTTTCCCCATGTCCATTGAAGTAACAGAAATGAATCAACATGAAAGGTAGATCACGAAGCATTATCGAGAACATGAACCGTGTGTGATAATTTCAGCTAAGAAACATGAGTTCAGACTTCAGAAGGGGCAGAGTTTACTAGACCAATGTCATCATTACGGTAAAGATCGAAAAAAGAGCAGCATCACTGGGGCAATGCAGTTCGAAAATTTCCTTTGGTCACTGTTAAATAGGCACATGAAGAAAGTAACACAATGGACTAAATCCCTTTTTAAGTGCGAAAAAGGCAGTTCAAAAAGATATTAGTAATTTCATTTATCTTAAACTAACAGTCCCCCCCTTGAACCACAAAAACAGGGTGCCAAGGTATCCATGTAAACCACCATCCTAGCAAAAATACATAAAAAACAGTCAGCAAAACCTGTTGCGCACGGCCACAGAATGGATTGCAAATCACGACTCTGCCTGAACATGGCCAGTGTGACCAGTAGAAGCATGGTAGTTATAATTACCACCCCTGCCACCCCTTCCTCGATAATTATGGTTCCTAGAATAATAATTACTAGGCTGGTCGTAGAATTGGCCCCGCCCATTCTGATACCCACCCTTTCCACTGCCTCGCCCAGCACGACCATTGGAATATCCTCGGCGAGACACCCCCACCATGACCACCTCCATAATTCTGACGAGTCCTTTGAGGATGGTATTCTTGCTCCTTCAACTCCAGATCCTCAGACTTCTGCTCAACTTCCGTGTTGGGTACAGCTGGCTCTGTTTGAGGCTGTACTGGGAGATCTGATTCCTGTAACATAGTAAAAGATACATAGTAGGCATTCAAATACGAGGAACAAATGAGAGCCATTTTGGAAATTTTTCTTAACATAAAATCTTCAGATAGCAAAAGTATGCAATACCTGATGGTCTTT
Organism: Nyctanthes arbor-tristis; assembly: GCA_963692815.1. Classification (NCBI taxonomy): domain Eukaryota; kingdom Viridiplantae; phylum Streptophyta; class Magnoliopsida; order Lamiales; family Oleaceae; genus Nyctanthes; species Nyctanthes arbor-tristis. Next base: position 63,765 of record CAVNYN010282337.1, on the reverse strand, counting down.
AACAGGGCCAGCTCGATCATCATAAACTCCATCACCATGGAAATTAGGCGTTTCTTCTTTCTGGAGAACGTTTTAAATTTGAAAAATGTAGAATTAGAGGAAACGCTTTGAAAGAAATGAAGACTAAAAAAGCATACATGGTGATGGAACATAGTTTACTTGAGGACACAAGAATAAGGAAAGACGGGTTTACTTGAGGACACAAGAATAAGGAAAGATGGGAACTTCTACGAACACAAGCCAATTGTAACACAGAACTTAGATAATGTACAAACACAACTGAAAGACATAGCTATTATTTGCTTCTCTGTTATTTAAATACACTTTATGATTGGAATTTCACAGAAGTCCTTTCAGAGAGTCAGACAAGACAAAGCTGCTGAACAAGAACTGCCACTTACTATGGTATGTAAAACAAGTTCATGAACTTCGAGCATGGAAGACATATTAGAGAACATACAAGCACTAGGATTGATTAGCTAACTTGAAAATACTAAAACATTGGACAAGTAAACAGGAAAAGAAGGGGCTGTTATTGTCATTGATAGTCCACTTCCAACATATACCCCCTACTATTTTCACATTTTCCTCTGGGGGAGATGTGCATCCCAAATCTACAACTGTCAATGGACAAACATCACTGCGTAAGTGCATCCCAAATCTAAATTATCCTGTCCTGGAACTCCTTGACACATGCACGGAAGACTCATGAAGGATATATGAAGGCATAACCAACAAAGATGGTTAAGTAGATTTCTATCAATTTGAATGAATTAAGCAAAAATGGATTTCTATCAATTTGAATGAATTAAGCAAAAATGCATACTTGCAAATAAATGTGTAAAAGCCCACGTGTTGCTACCTTGTTTCAGTGTTACAGTTGCTATCTCCTATGCCCAATCAAGCAGTGGAGCCACGTGACAGAATCATATATAAAGTTAAAAATCATCAGAAACTTGAAAATAGGTCTATAAATACGATCTCAAAGGAGCTAGCAAACTGCAGCTATGATATGCTGACAAAACTTATTGCCTTCACATGACTAGTTAGGCAGTATAGTTTTGAGGGGATGTTACAGACATTGTCACCTGATCAGTATTACATAGATAACTGAAAGCATTTGGATATATGCAGTTACAGATAGTGGCTTTCACAGAATGACAGAAAGATGCTTGGTTCAGAAACAGCATAGTGTATCACGAAATAAAATAAAATAATGGAAAAGCAGCAACACTGCACAACACTCCATTTATGAAACAAAATCCTAAAGATCATAGGAGAACATGAATATGACTTTACCTCTTGCTGATACTCCACAGCAGCACTTTCCACTAGGACTGGCGCATTTAGTTGCACCACAGACCCATGCACCGGCACCTGAAAAGATGGGTAATTCCCCGCAGCAGCAGCAGCCATTTCAACAGGAGCCTTCATCTTTGGAGTTGTCGTGACATAGTCAGAAGCCAAAATTTTATTTAACTTCTCCCTTAGGCTGGCATCTATGGATAAGCCACAAAAACCAAGTTACCAACAAATGGAGGAAACCAACAAAATAAGACTCAATCAAGTCATAATAGTAGTATGAATCATTTTTTTTTAAACAATTTTTCAGAAGAAAATAATTTCTAAAATAATTTCACGTCTTAAACAACAGTTATATGACCTCAAATTTGAAAGGAAACCAATAAAAAATCAAGATTAGCCAAACAAGTACAAAATACAAGTCAGTTCAATCTCAAACTATTCAAAAATTAGACGCATGCTGAGTTCCTTACTATTGGCGAATATTGGGGAGTAAAAAAAAGTAAGCAATCCAATCACAACATATTCAAGTCAACAGACAACTGTGTGTATAATCATGTGTCCAAAATTTTGTGAACTTTGAAGTACTGGTCCAAGTATCAAGTATCAACTAAGTTCAATACAAGTATACAAAAGGATATTTAGACTTAAAAAAAGCAAAGCTTTGTTGTTCAAATGACAAGAACTTCCAGAATAAATGGCCAGCAGTGTCACCAAAAAGTCCAAACATAGAAACCTGAGTTCACATAAATATCACAATTCACAGGCTTAGAAAGTGAATATTCAATTTCTTAATGCATGTTATCATGCAAGTTAACTGCCAAAAAAAGCTAATGCAATGCTGATAATATTATCAATCAAATATCACAAGCATTCACCCAAATTCAAATTGCTATAAGCATTCCCTCAAAGCAATGCATGTCTGCATTTCACAACAGAGTTGGGATCAACTGGATCTTTTGAGTTAGCAAGCGAGAAGATGTTCAAACAAATAAACCACCAAAAAGGAATTTGACAACCAACAACTAATAACTATCAAGCAAGCCTCAAATATATGTAAATAAAAAGACAAAGATATATCCAAGGTAATTCGTAAAAAATCAGTATACATACAAGTGACATTCGAGTTCGGTTCAATGAGCTGGTCTGAGTTAGCAAGCCAGAGCTTTGCGTGCTGCAGGCATTTCTGAAGTGCATCCTTATGCGAAAAGCTCGAGTCCACAGGCCTAGAAATCAACGAAGTCGCAAGCATTGAGATCAAGTCAAAATCACCCTCTTTAAGGGGATCAGCTGCATCATCATCCGTCACATAATCATAGCTCAAGCAACAGTGCCTCTCATGAATCCTCGTGAGCATGTTCTCCTGTGCCAGCACCAGCGTCTTCACATCAAACATGCTCCCAAAGTAGAGCAGATCGCAAATCAGGAATTTCAGAAACGCCCTCAGATTCTCCCTTCTCATCCCCGGCATTCGAACCCTCGTGTTTTTGGGTCTCTTCGACAGGTTTCTCTTCAATTGGGGTTTCTACAATTGGGGTTACAGGGTTTGAATGTTTCTCCAAGGCGAGAGAGATTTCCTCGGAGAGAGCAGTCAAGAGCGGCTGGCGAAGCTTCTCGAGTTCGTCGATGCCGCCAATGACGGCAGATTTGGAACGCAACGTTTCCTCTTGTTCCTTGTTGAGGGTCTTCCCCTGGGCAAGGGACTCCTCCATCTGGAGAATGCGGTTTTGCTTCTTGCGGAGGGCGCGAATTCGTTTGTTGATTACACTAAGCACGGGTCCATCGGTGATTTCGGAGGCCATCTCCGCCGCCATCGGAGTTGTAGATGGGAAACTGGAACGAAGAAAGGGTGGTTTACGCCGCCGTGGACGGTACGAGAGGGGGAGGGTTTTGGTTTGCAGAGGAGACAGACTGTAGAAGCGGCAGGTGAGGCTTTAAAGGGAGAGATGATTGGGGTGTCTGGGTCGAAATGTATGTTTTTGGCCTCGACCCGCGAATTAATATGCATTTTAACCTTTGGTCAATCATTTTCTTTATTTCTCTTAAATAATAAAACTCATTAATTAATAATAATAGGGAAAATTTATGATATACATCATGTCTTTATAGTATACTTACAATTTGCATATCATATTTTAAACAATTACGATTTAACTTTATATTTTATTTAATATTAACAAAACAATCTTTTGTTGAAAAAAAAATCAAATATAATTAAAAATTACTAATTTCTACGAAATAACGCTTTTGTGACTAACAAATTACATATCATATGTTATGTTATAACAATTCATGATTTCTCAAAATGTTACATTAACAATTTGCTTTGTCAATTTTTTTTTTCTTTTCAGTTTTATTCTACAATATTTTTCTAAAATTTAATTTTATATGATAATTAAAATATTATAAGTAAATTGAAATTAAGGAGCTATCGTCGTCATAATCATCACTGCCGCAAATAGTTGTATTTATATAGTAAAAAATAACTTCAATCCTTTGATTTTCTTATTTTCTTGTTTACAAATAGATAGAATAAAGATAAAAAACATGCAATAATAAACAAAAAAGTGAAAAAATTAAGTTGCGAAGTAGTACAAAATATCGCGTATCATTTAACTTTTTTCGTATCATTTAACTTTTTTTTATTACTTGTTGAGTAAAAATTATTTATTTAAGGTTAATTAAAGATTCATATTGCCCACCACCACCACCCAAAAAAAAAAAAAACTTAAATTGAAAAAAGAATAAATTTTACTTATATATTTTAAATAATATATACAGTGTTACAAAATATAATATGTAAGATGTAATGTAACACCCCGTGAAATTTCAAAATTTCCATAGTGGCGTTTTTGGATAGTAATTGAGTCACATTTCGTATAACACTCAATTATAAGCAATCGTTTAGTGAATTTTGTAATTAGATGGTTAATTGTAACATTCTCTGACGGTTTGAGGAAATTTTGAGTTGCATTGACAAGGATAATATAAGTGGTTGAATGAATATCGAATATCTCTATCCGTTAGTAGTAATTGCCAAAAGAGTAAATAAGTCTAATCGGGTAATGGATTTAGAGTAAAAGAATGCTTAAAGTTGAAATGTGATACTTAATTAATATAGTCTAAAATACAAGGACTTAATTATGGAGTACATTAAGTTGAGGGGTCATTAAGCAATAAGTGGGGAAAAAATCTAAGGACACTTAACAAATTCTCACATGAAATAAATTCAAGAACACTTAGCACTTTAATTTGATGAGATGAATTCTTGGGCTTCCAATTGAATTCATTTTCATTGGTTGTGTATAAATTATCTAAGGACACTTGGAGATCGGAAGAGCGTCGAACCCAAAATCTTTAGAAAATAAATTAGCAGATTCGTCCATAAATATCACTACCCTTAAAACACCCTCTAAAAACTTCTAAAAAACACTGTCTTGGTCTTTCAAAGAGCTCTATTCATATACATATTAAAGCACTACTTAAGGAGCTACTTTGCTTGAGGAAAATACAAGGATTTGAGGGTATCTTTTCACCCACAAACATTCAATAATCTTTTAAGAAGCAAGAACAAGGTGAGTAACCAATGTTTGGGTTCCATTGGCATGCATGTGTTTTAAAAGAAAAGCAATTGTTTTGACGTCATGTTGTGATAATAAATGAAATGTTTTCTTGCATATAAGTCACGAACATTACCCTACCCGTTTTGTATTGATTTGCTTTGGATTGTTCCTACACTACGACCTATTCAATGATCCTGAGATAGGGAAGATTAGTGTGGTGTTTGATTTGAATTGATAATGCTATTTGCTTGGAACTTCGGTAAGGGTCAACTGGGGTTAATTGTAGATCTACTTATTATTGTATTGCCATGGCCAAAATTGGCATTTGGAAGACATTAATTGTGACATCCCAATTTTTTTGTTAAACTTTCATTCCATATAATAGAGTAAAACATGATGATCCAATTAAATACGAACATAAGTTTGATGGTTAAAGTGTTGAAGTGAAAAAAAAAAAAAAAGAAAATGCAAAGAATCAAATTGGTCCAGAAAGTTCTTGTCCAACTTGGACCCAATTGGCATCAATTATAATACATATATATATATATATATATATATGTCTATTATACAAAGAACACAAAAGACAAATAAGGAAAGAAAAGAAAAAGAAAGCAAAGGCAGTGACTCTCTGAAGAATTTCCTGCGACTAAAAAAGAGGAAAAAAAAAGTGGACGGTAAAGCTAGCCATGAATTTTGGAAGCGGGCTCCTAATCAATTTGAGTTTTCGACCTTGGTTTGATTTGAAGAGGTAAGTGGAATATAATTTACGTTATGCTTAATTGGGATTTTGATGTATATGTATGTATATTTTGATGTGATAAAGTTTAAAGGGGGGATGACTAGTTTGTAGGTATAAATTACATGTAGTTAAATTTCTTGAAGTATATACTTGGCATGAGACTTTAGGGTTTAAAGATATTGAGGTTAATTTAAGAATTTTTAGGGTTGAATAGTTGATTATGAATTGGTGTAATGTGTTAAAATGGTGTGACATTATCTTGGACATGACAAGATAAGCATACAAGGGTTAGTGTAGAATTATGTAGAATTAGTATATGGGATTATGGATTAAGGAGGAATCATTAAAGCTGAAATTTTGAAAGAAGTATTTTGGGACTTCAAAAATGAAGTTCATAGCATTTTGTTAAACTAAATGAAGCTTTTAGATTAATTTCAAGATGGAAATCCTGAGTTTAATACAAAGGAAAGTATAAGAGGTTAACATGGATATTCTTGGAAGCCAAGTATGTGTATATTGTATGAATTTAATAAAATGACTCAAGGTTTGGAATTAGTGTCACATGTTCTGCCCCTCGACTTTGGAGGGTCATAAATGATATTATATATTGAATTTTAATACGAGATAAGTTGGAAAATGACCTTCTATGAGTTATCTATCATCCAAAATTGGAATGACACCATTTAGAGTCCGGTAGGAGTTTTTATGACAAGTTTTGTAAAAAGGGACAATGTTCACCCGAGGACAGCTTTCTGGGAGGTTAAGAAATATTTTGGTATGGTCAATGTAGTTTTCTTGGGCCCAATTTTATATATGATGAACTTATATGAGTTTTCCACATTCTAGGAGAATTTCATAAGCATACGACACCATCCTTGATTTTTAAAGGGTTTTAAATGGGCATTGCCGAACAGGAAAATTTAACAATCCTTAGTTGAAAGGATGAAATTTTACGTATAAGTTGGTGTTATGATTTTATAGCCTAATATCATGGAAATTGAGGAATTTGGTAAGGTTGAGAATAAATACAAATAACGAAAAACTTAATGTTTAATAGCAAATGTGGAAAGTTTGTTAAAGGCCAAGAATTAATGTTTAAAGGTAAAGAATTAGTGTTATTATTTTAGTGGATAATAATTGAGATTTTAATACTTAATATTATTACAGTTTCTAAGATGTAATAGATCTAGAATAAATGCTATAAGAGGGATAACCATATGTCTAATTTGAGGATGAAAAAGTCTTGAGAATTTAATGAAATAGAGAATGTGTAATCCAAAGGGAACTTCATGGTGATAAAATTAGTTGGATTAGAAAATCTTTAACTAGCAAATAAACTAGGAAGAGTGTAAATAGGATTGATGAAGAGAAGCAAAAGAATCAAGTTATGTGGGATTTGTGGAATAGAAGAAGTTCGTTAGAAAGGAATTGAATGTTAAACAGAATTTTTATATAATATTACAGGAAATGTTAAGGACTAAAGGAAGTGAAACACGAAATGATGCTACTTAGCCGGTGAGTGGAGATTCTTCTCTTTTTTTCTTTCTAAATGAAAATGCATATTATGCTTTGACTTTACAAAAATTCATAATGTTCATGATGAATGTATTTCCACGAAATTTCACGAAGTTGATATTTTTTAGAAAAGTTCATGTGAATATTTGTATGAAATGATGCTTCATGATTTTAAAGAAATGTTTGAGTTGAGACATGATTTATGATGTATGAGAACCCCCAATTTGCATCCAATGTTATGATATGCCACCTACGGTGAAGGGGCCTATATGGCTCAAGCTGACCAAATGATATGCCGCTTACAGACGAAGGGGCCTATGACTCAAGTTGACCAAATGAACGCCGCCCAGGCGAAAGGGCCTATATACTATCTATGGTTCAAGCTGTTTAATTGTGCCACCTAGGGCGAAGGGGTCATAAGGTACCTATGGCCCAAGCTGACGTCTACGTATGTATGACATGATATTATGATCATGAGATATTGGATACTCTTTGGGGAAAATTCTATGATGTATCTTGAAATGAATGATTTTTATGATATTTTCTAGTGAATTTTATGATGACTATTAAATGAAAGAACGTTCATGATGTTCTCTAATGTGTAACGATCCTGCAAATGACGATGTTATGCTGGAATTACATTTCAAAATATGATTTTTGAAATGAAATGATTTCCATGAAGTTCTCTAGCATTGAAATGATAAATAAAACATTTTGATGCGAGATGAATTCAACTTGATATATTTTAACTATCCAAAAGCATGTTTATTTAAAAAACTCCACTCACTGGGCTAGTTAACTCACATGTTTTCTAAATGATTTCCTTTTCAAGTAGCAATTGGAGTTTGGGCAACACATCAGGATTGAGTCTGCTGTTTCCAAAATTGTGCCACTACATAGAGATGGTTATGGGTTCTTATTATGCATTATAGGCTTTGATATGTTTAGTTTATTAGTATACATTGGGATTCCGGGTGAAGCATACTTGGTTTAACATAATTTTTCTTACATGAAATATTGTTATTGGTGATGATGGCAATTATTATACTGTGAAGTGTATTTGGGTTTGATGTTGAGTGTTACGCAGGTTGGTTGTTAACAAATTAGAGGAGATGCTGTCGAAATTTTTCTAAAATAAATAGTATATCCACGAGCCTTGACGGTAAATTCTAACTTTTAGTTGGAGTTTATCATCGACGCACGTCACACTTCTAGTAAGTTAGAGGTGCTGGGAGTGGGGCGTGTTATTAATGCGCGCCACGGGTAGTAGGTAATTTTAGTGTTTGGGCCCTATAATGCATTCAAAAAGACTTATGCATATTTGTGTCTATTGAATTTGTGAAGTGAAATGATTTTATAGTTTTGTGGCAACCTAAATATTGTGTTACTCACGGGGTACCTTGTACTCAGTATTTAATTACTTTTTTTTGTAGAAGATAAATCGAAGGATCCATGAAAAGAAGACTAATGAATAGACTTTCCCGGGATGCAAGTGATATCATGCGTGTAATAGAAACCGATATATGAGCTTATTACGAGGATGCACCGATGTTCCTTGTGTACTTGGGGACAACATATGAATTTAGTGTCTTTTGTGCATACACCCACACACTCCTCCACTATGATAAAGTTTGGGAAGACAAACCCTTGTTCCTTACCTAATGTAATAGCCTAGTAAGAAAGCAAAGATGGTGGAACAAGTATATGTATGGATATATATATATATGTATAAGGAGAAAACATGGCATAGAGTGTAATGATGTAAAAAAAAACTTTTTTTAAGATTGGGAGCCTCATTTTCCATATAGAGGCTTCCCAATCCTTTGTTCGGTTAAGTTAAGCAATAAAATGGTTTTTATATAGTTGATCATGTATACTTGCTTTGGTATTTAACCTAAAAACATTCATGAGTCATATGGCCAAATTAACCTCAGTAAGTTTCACAAATGCAAAAGAATTTAGTAAACTTCTTTTGAGGAAAAGAAGGGGAAATTAAAAGAATTATCTCAATGAGATTTATGAAAATATTAAAAGCTTATTGAAATAGTACATCACGTCCCTTGTTATCACTTTAACTATTTTGAAATGACGAGAGCTTCCGCCATCCTAAAAAGAAACAACTTATTCATTTATCGAAAAATAACGAGGGCATGACATGTAATTTGTTAGTCATAAGTAAAGGTAATTTTGTCTAATATTAATTTGTTAAATAAAAAGTCTATTTTGTTAATCTAAATAAAATGTATGGTATAAATTGTAATTTTCAAAAATACAGTATGCAAATATTGTAAAAACACTCTAAATATATGGCGTCTTTCGTAAATTCTCTAAAAATAATAATAATACTCTCTCTCTCTCTCTCTCTCTCTCTTTGTCCATTTACTTTTTCTACATTTATCCGGTTTACTTTGGTCTTTTTTTTTTTTTTAATATCTAGTATCAATTTTTTAAGTTCATTTACAATTGTTGTTCGAATTGTGCTATATTAGTTAAGATGCTTGTGTTTCGAGCCGAAAGTCCTGAGTTCGAACCACACATGTCTCTCTCCAAATTTCACTCTCATTCCCTATATCCTCTGTATAAAAATAAATAAATAAATAAATAAATAAAAATTCATTTACAATTGCACACATGTGTTACTCTCGAAAATGTAAAATTAACTTTTGAAGTATGTCAAACATTAAATAAAGGTATTTCAAAAAGTTAGCTTATAAATTTCTTTTCCCAATAATTTTTTTTTTAATTCTTATATAAAAAGTAAATGGACAAATTAAATAAGTCATGTCCCTATATGATGATCACTTTGATCACTCTTTGCATTCACTTAATCATTAGAAATTGCTTGTATCTCTATATGCATAACCATACCAGATCTCTAGAATGGAACAATATATGTGTATATGATAAAAGTTAAATCTAATGTCCCTTGCAAAAAAAATAAAAAATAAAAAAATAAAAATTTAAAATTGATACTAAATAATTGGAATTGCTAGGAATGTATATGTGTATGTATCCCGTGGCCAATTTCTAGTGTAACAGATTGGGCACTGAGTTCAGAGCCGCATTTATTTTATTAACCGAATAAGTAGTCCGTATGTACAACAAAATCAATTAATATTGATTGCCAAAAAAAAAATCAATTTGTTATAAATTAGAAAGAAGAATATAGAAAAGTTGACAGAAAAGTAGAGATAAAACTCAAGAATTGTGTGTTTTCAATGAGAAATAGAGATCCCTATTCATAGATACAAAGCTAGGGTGTCAGGGGTACAATTATAAGATATCTAGGGTTTGCGGGGATATGATAGTCGTTCACTAAATATTTAATTATTTACAACACTCCCTCATGAATGACTATCTATATATCTAACTGCCTCGTTAAAAATCTTGGTTTGACAAAAACCCAGTGAGAAAAAAGTACAAACTCAAGGAAAAAAGAGTGCAGTATATAATAAATATTTGGAGTAATGAATGTTTCCTTGTTAAAACCTTGCCAGGAAAACCCAGTTGGACAAAACCTGGTCGAAGGAAAAAGAGTACAGCTACTCCCCTTGATATCAATCACTGAAGATCTTCAAGTCAACGCATTCCAATCTCATAGACCAATTTCTTGAATGTAGAAGTTGGTAACACCTTTGTGAATAAATCAGCTATATTATCACTTGAACGGATTTGTTGAATGTCGACGTCCCTTCTTTTCTGAAGCTCAGGTGTGTAGAAAAACTTTGGAGATATATGTTTTGTCCTCTTCTCCTCTGATAAAACTGCCTTTAGTTGTGCCATACAAGCTGCATGATCTTTATACAGTACTGTTGGACTGTTCCACATAATGGGTGAATATGATGTGTCATATTTATCAGCCATACACATTCACAATTTACTTCATGGATTGTAATAATTTCTGAGTGATTTGAAGATGTTACTGTCAAAGTTTGCTTTACAGTTCTCCGTGATGTAGTTGTTCTTCCACGAGTAAAGACATATCTTGTTTGTGACTTAACTTTACGTAGATCAGAGAGATAATCTGCATTTGTATAGCCAATTAAAGAAGAACCCGTGTTTTGTGAATAAAATAATCTCAAGTCTATGGTGCCTTTAAGTTAACGAATAATATGTTTAACACCATTTCAATGTCTTTGAGTTGGTGCAGAACTGTATTTAGCAAGGGGATTTACAGAAAAAGCTATATCTGGTCGAGTGCAATTTGCAAGATACGTCAATGCTCTAATTGCACTGAGATATAGTACTTCAAGACCAAGAATCTTTTCCTCATATTCAAGTGGACGAAAAGGATCTTTTTCCACATCAAGTGATCGAACAACCATTGGAGATGTCAATGGATGTGCTTTATCTATATAAAACATTTGTAAAACTTTTCCTATATATGTAGACTAGTGAATAAATAATCCTTCTAAAAGATATTTAATCTGCAAACCAAGACAAAATTTGGTTTTCCCCAAATCTTTCATTTCAAATTAAGTTTTTAAATATTCAACAATTCTATTGAACTCTTCAAGAGTTCCTATAAGATCTACATAAACTTTTATTATTACAAATCTAATATTAGTTTCCTTTATAAAAACACATTGGCAAATATCATCATTTTGATATCACTCTTTCAACAAATATTCACTCAGACGGTTATACCACATCCGTCCATATTGTTTTAATCCATAGAGTGATTTTTGTAATTTAATTGAGAACATATATTTACAGAATGAATTACTTGCTTTTGGCACTTTAACTCTTTCAGGGATTTTCATATAAATATCACTGTCAAGAGAATCATAAAGATAGACATTTATTACATCCATAAGTCTCATCTCTAGCCTTTGTGAGATAGTCAATCTAATCAAGTACCTAAATGTACGGCACCCATCACAGTAGAATATGTCTTATCATAATCTATTCCAGGTCTCTGTGAAAAATATTGTTCTGTGAGTCGAGCCTTATATCTCGTTTTATTGATCTCATTTCTTTTTCTCACAAACACCCATTTGTAGAGCACTTCTAAGGAACCCAGCCATGGGTTCCTTAAGGAGCCTAGGAGCCAATGAGGTGTTTACACCTCACTTGGGTCCAAGCACCTCATTAGCTCGTGGGTTCCTATGGGTTCTTTAGAAAAAAATCCCCATTTGTATCCACAAGAATTACATTTTTGGATGTTTAGACTACAAATCCAAAAACTTTTCGTTTTCCTAAAAAATTCAACTTCTCCTGAATGTTTTCATTCCACTTTGGCCAATCGTTTATTTGTTGACATTTTGATAGACAAAGATTCAAGATTCTCAATATCATCCATAATATCAAAAGCCACATTATAGGCAAAGATATTGTTTATCACAATATTACTTCTTTCATATATTTTCTAATTGAATGTAATTTCATTCAATTGTACCATTACATATTTAATGGTATATATATTTTTCAAATAACTAGACTGTTGGTCTTAATATATAGCAATCTACTAGATTGCATCTTTTTGTTCTGGCCAATATTCCACATTATTAAATTTTTTATGAAAAAGTAATTCATCATCCTCGCAATCAATGAGCTCACTAACAATTTTTTCTTCAATTCCATATAATCCCAGAAAAAACATAACTTATCGAGATCTCTTTATTCAACTAATTTCAGGTGCCTGAACCTCCGTGAGGTTTAATGACTAGTTATGTCTGTATACTTTTCAGGAGTATTATGCCTCAATAAAATCATCACAAATATTTGCTCCGTTTTTTAACATAGGGATTTATTTTGGAATCAACTAACATCATTTTTAGGCATGCTATTAATAAATCACATTATGTATGACTTTAAATTAAGCCAAGCTGGAGCATTTAAACTTGGTAAAATAGAATTTGGTAACCATACTTTAGTAAATAAATTGAAATGCAGAATAACTTGCAAACTTCTGGTTTGCAATATACCGTGCGAGGATTATAAAGTACATTTCATCCAACTGTTACTAAATATTAATTCCTCTCCATAATGCTGAGAAGACTTAGTGAATGAATCAACAATTGACATATCATGTCGTAACATATCATCCTTTGGGGATGAAAAATAAATGTTACGTAGAGGTTTCAAACTTGAACATGTATTCTCAGTGTTCAATAATATCTATCTCAATTCTATAGTATCGCGATTATACATAAATCACATTTATAACTTTTAGTAAGGGGAGACTTTTGACTATAAGCCAACTATAAAGGGGGTATTATATTATAAATTTTATATTTGGCAAATTATAATAATGCTGCAAGTGAAATACCAGTTTTTCACTTAAATAGAAAATATTATTTTCAATTAATGGAGTAGCAAATAACTTAAGGCATATCCAATGGTCTTGCTACACCATAGGCAATCAAGTATCCCAGCTAAAATATAAATAATTAATAAAATTTTGGGATAAAATTCACTAGCAAGATGCAAATGTCTTTATTTTATATCTGAAACTTTGCTCATTATCAATCAATTAAGCAAATAATCACATAAACATTGGGTTATGAGTAATATAACACATGTGACCTCTAGTTGATCTAAATTATAAATATCTAGAGGGTCTACACGAAGGGTGAGTAGGCCCACAAAATTCACCCTAAATATTTTCCAAAAATCTTTGAAATACAGCTCCAAATTTAGCTAATTATAATTAGCAATCATTTTACCTTGAGAATATGCAGCATATGAGAATCATTTAAGTAGATATATCTTCTAATTCTCCACACAATTCTCAATATTTTCATCATTATAGGTCGGGATGGTCTGACCAGCTATGCCAATCAATATATCACCATTAAACTTCGAGTTTAATATAATTGGTTTTGTACTAATGTTCTATAATACAAATTGAAACAAAAATTACACAAATTAGCTCTTCTAGAGCTTTGAATAATTATTGAACTTCCAGTTCAATAAAATCTATGAGATTTTTTTCACTTGTTTCATAAGTTTTAATATGAAATCTTCGGGATCTCATATAAACGATATCTATGTCATTCCATAAACAATATTATATTTGTATGATATAAAGTCACTAGCGATATTATTCAAAATTTTTTCTTCACGAGTACAATAAAATCTTTTATGATAAAATATACGGATATTTATTAAAATGATCCATGAATATTAACATGAAATCTTTGAGATTTCATCTAAAAGATTAATCAATTCAAATCATAGAATCGTCAAAATTCTATATTCTTGTAAAATATTTATGGCAATATACTTTTTCAAAAATAACATGTACATATAAGATTTAAATTTATACATAAACTACTCTTTAGGAACAATATCAACATTCATTACCAATTTGAGTTATTACTATTCCAAGAATAGTAATTAAATACTCTTCATGAAGATATTGGAAATATAATATCTAGCATAATATTGTTCTTCAAGAACAATTAATATTCAGCAGGAATATTATAATATAAGTTGTATTACTTTAAGAGTAACAACCCATTAGATCTAATTTATTATTATACGTATAATAACAATTTAATAAACAAATAAATAAGTGCATCAAATGTAAATTGCGAAGCAGAAAATATAATGGAATAAAAATAATAATAATAATAATAATAATAGAAGAAGTAAAAATTATGCTTCTTCAGGAACAAATAATGAGATATTTTTCTAGAATTTCAAATATTATAGTTTCTTCAGGAAACCACAATACAAAAATAAATCTTATCTTGCTTTTTAGAAGCAAATTATATTTTGTTAGAATATTCTTACTATAATATAAAGTTGTGATTTTCTTCAGTAACACAACAAAATATTTTGCCAATATAATTTCAGAGATTAAAATTACAAATCATGTTTCTTCAGAAAACCATAATCATTGGTAAATCTCGGGGCTTTTGTAGGCGATCATATTCTTTTAGAATATTTAGTCACATGTAATTGTAGTTTTTCAAGAACTATATGAAGTCATACATAATAATTAATCTGAGATTAATCAAGCATCATATTAACTATGATATAAATGGATAAAATACGTGCAAATACATCACTATGTTCAATAAACAACGTATAAAATACGATGCATGGATCTATAGTAGCCATATTGTGGCTAGAATGATAAAAATAAGCGAGAAAAATAGTTGCTTCCGTATTCCCATTAATTAGTAATTGATCGCCACAAGTATTTCAAGAAAGAGATCATGAATTTTGAATCAATCAAGATAAAATTCATGATCTCTTTCGTATTATTAAAAAATTAATGACATACAAAAATTGAAAGCTAAAAATTCATTGAAACTGAATCTTAGCAATCCATGGCAAAACAAAAATTTTCAATTAGAAAATCTATAATTATAATTAATCTTATCACTAAATAAAAAGATTATTCCTTTGCTCATATTGGAATCAAACTTACCATTAAATTGGTAAATCATTCATTGGCTAAATTAGGAACAATCATACCATTAAATTGGTACATCATTCCATGAACATCTTTGAAACTATTTTACCATTAAATTGGCAGACAATCTCGATAAGATGATTCATAAATTAAACAATGAATATGATATAAGACAACTAGAAAAGAGAATATAAAATCAACAAACAATAACAATAACAATAATCAAAGAGATTTTGATTTCATACGTATTACATAAGTGCCACAAAATTGTGTCACTGCATGTGGTAGGTAATTAATCAATTCAATAATAATTTTGGAAGAAAAGAAAGATGCACACGTCTTGTAATAAGAATTTGATTTGAATTTGTATATGTATGTAAAAAAGACTCCACGCCAATCTATAAGAAAGAATCAAAGTAAACAAACAAAGTAGCGCGGTTTAAAAAGAATTTTGAGTTATCGTGCTTATAACATGTTATAAATTAGAAGTAAAAATGGCAACGAGACGGGTATTACCCAATACCGACGGGTACCCGCCTTGAACGGGGCGGGTAATACCCACCCGTTAAGTATTGGAGTGGATATGGAGTGAAGAATTTCGCCCCGAAGTCTTATCGGGTAGGGGTTGAGTACTGGCGGCCCCAACCCGCCTCAACCCGATACCCGATTTATTTTTTTTGGAAAAAAATTTAAACCTAAGTAGTGAGATGGTGAGGGTTTGATCCCAAATACCCAAGATGGAAACAATAAACCTTAACTATCCCGACTCGTACCTTTTTTGTTGAACTTTTTACTAATCTTAATAATTAATTCATTCAAATTTTGAGTTTTCTTAAAATAAAAAAATTAATTCAAAGACAAACCAAACCCTATCCCTAACTCAACTCCCCTCCTCTCGTCTCTGCCTCTATCCAACTCTAACCCTTCAACTTCAAGTCTCCACTAGTCCACCCAATCCCAAAGTCTCCACCGCTGCGCTCCGCAGTTCTTTTTTTTTTTTTAAGGATTTTTTCTTAAACGGGATGGGTAACGAGTAATTTTTTCGTACCCCCCAGAATCCCCACTACGTACTGGATTCAATAGGGTACGAGGCGGGGATTTCCTTAACGGGGCGGGGTCGAGGAAAATATACCTGCCCCGAACCCACTCTATTGTCATTCTTAATTAGAAGGAAGAATATAGAAAAATAGACAGAAAAGTAGAGATAAAACTCAAGAATTGTGTGTTTTCAATGAGAAGTAGAGACCCCTATTTATAGATACAAAGTTAGGGTTTCAAGGGTACAATGGTAACATATCTACGATTTGCGGAGATATGATAGTCATTCACTAAATATTTAATTATTTACAACATAATTAGTATTATCTCACTTTTATCCTCTACATTCTTTGAATGTTTTTGTGTTAAAAATAATGTTCAACAACCTCTTGGATAATTTACACCTAACATCCTCAACCTTTCAAGTATTAATAGATCACGTGTTCAACCTTTATTTTTCCTTTTGTGGGTCCTCAACCTTTTAAAAAATCCCCATCCAAGTCCCTGGCTAGGGAAAACGTCAATTTCCTTCGTTAAATCAGGGGCATTTTTGGTAAAATATAAAAAATAAATATTTTAATTTAAAAAATAAAACAAATAACAAGAAAAGAAAAAATGTTGGGGGGGATACTCTTCCCCCTGCTTCCATTTCCAGCAGCCAAAGAGCTAGAAAAAAATGGCAGTAGTTGGGGGAAGTCTCCTCCGGGGAAGGGGGCTGTCGAAAATGGCAGTATACTCTCTTCCTCCTCTGGGTGCCATTTCTGTCAGCCCTTTGGCTACCGAAAATAGTAGCAAAACATTAGAAATAGTAGCCTGGGGAGGAGAGCCTCCCCCATCCTGTGCTTGTTACCTCTTCCCCGTCCCCTCTATTGCCATTTCTGGCAATCAAAGGGCTGTTGGAAATGACAGCAAGGGAGAGTTTTCCTCCCCTAACTCTTCCCCGCGTTGCCATTTCTGGAAATGGCAGCGAAAGGGCTGCCAGAAATGGCAGCAGGGGGGAGTCCCCATTTTTTTTATTTTTTTTGTTTTATTTTTTAAAATTAAAATATTTTTTTATATTTTACCAAAAATGCCCCTGATTTAACAGAGGAAACTGACGTTTTCCGTTACTAGGGACTTAGACAGGGATTTTTTTTAAAGGTTGAGAACCTACAAAAGGAAAAATAAAGGTTAGAGACGTGATTTATTAATACTTGAAAAGTTGGAGATGTTAGGTGTAAATTGCCCTTTTGTGTTAAGAATAATGTTCAGCAACATCTCGTAGGTTTTGTTACAAAACTTCCCATCCTATGTGGCTTGTTTAGATACACGTCATGTGAATTTGAAATATATGTGGCCTGCGTCAATATACGCCAGATAGGGTAAGAAGTTCTTGAACATTTTCATTTGTGTTAATTAATTTAATTTAATTTAATTATCCAACCTTGTATTTTTCTGTCTCAATTTCTTAACTAGTTTCGGTTCCACATATGTATTCTCTCTATCTTGGTTGTCGAACAAATTTTCTTATATTGAAGTACAACTCTTCCGATCTCTTTTAAAGCTCCAGAAATTTGTAGGATGAGCCCTATATTTCAATAAATTTTTTGTTGACCAACACACATGATGTCATGTCCCCGCTAAATTATCCAATTCATATTGAATTGCTTATATTTACTAGCGGATACGTTCGTTTTATAATTTTCCTTTGGTACAATAGCGAGGACGAGACATACAAAACAAACAAATTGTTCTTACCTTAGATGGTTTAACATTCTATAAGGCTAATTACTTAAGTTAACAAATTGTTTAATTTTAAGGAATCATTATAACTGGGTTTGCAATGAAATAACAAGTTGTGTTAATAGATATATTTCACTGATTACCTAGCCGAGTCAAACCATTGAAAAGCTTTTATATTGAAAAGCTTATATTGAAAAGAAAGCTTTAAATCAATACGAAGATTACACATTCATCTTATTTTTCAAATTATAAACCATAGATATACATGTATACCATTTGTCTATATGCTTACTTGTTTATACATGTTTTATTCATCTATGCTTATACATATTAATGGGCATTCATATGTTCATCTTTAGTTAGTCTCTTTCTCGTTTCTTACTTATGCCATTTTAAGAGAAAGAATAGGATGGTCCGTAATAAATCTATCACACACAAATGTGGGCATACATTACTTATCGGACAAAAGATATTGAGCTCCAAAGTTCGTTTTCTCACTACATGCCAACCTCTACTTCCATTTGCGAGCACGCTCCAACTCATGGATTGCCTTTCAAATATAATGCCTTCAGTCATCTATAAAATTTGTAGAAATGGGGAGTAAGTACAAAGTACTCAGTGAGTAACAAAATCTTTTGATTCATCTTTCCTTTGAGATATTCCTTTTAATTACAAGTTCAAGAAAATCATGCGATACAAAACCATTGGATACACAAGAGGTTTCTATCACTAGTTAAACTACTACCCGTAGTGCGCATAATATTCATATAACTCAATCATGGCCTTGTACATTAAGTGGATCCACATTCAAATCCCGTTGACCTTTACTGGAATTTCAAACAAAAAACAAAGCAAATACTATACTAATCGTCGTTCATCTCAGTATCATTAGATGACTCTTAGTATGGCAACAAAACAAAGCAAAGCAAAGATAAGACGTGTAGAGCATTAACCAGCGATCCAAATGCAAACAATCAATTCTTTCTTTTTACACAATAATAATGCATCAAGATCAGATCGGAAGATTCATCTTATGGAAACTTCAATCAGAATCCATATTTCTTTTAACAAAACTTCAATCAAAATGCATGTTCATCTTATAAAATCTTAATGAATGCTAGAAAGGGAATCAAAGCATTAATTACTCACCTCTTGATTTCCCAAGGATTGCTTGAACAATTTTAAGTGGAAAAAAGCCTCCAAAACCTTGATATTCTTTAATCAAAGTGTGCTTTCAAGTTGGATTCTTCCTATATATGAAGAGGGGCCTTTTCAAGTGACAAATAAGTGTTTTGGTGAGTTTCTTATGGTGTTCTTTCACCCTCCTCCTTTATGGACAAATTTTCTTTATATCTATAAAGAGCTTGAGTTTCACCAATAGGAGGCAAGATAATTGGCCTTAGATAATTTTGAAAATAGCCAATGGGAATGAGTGTAAAGATCTTTTGGGAGTTTTTTAAAATAGAAATAGGGACAAGTGTATTTAGATAATTTGGAGAGTAGCCAAGGGGAATTAAGAGCTTTTTGCCAACAAAGCTCATGACAAGTGTCCATTTTTATTTTCTCATGTGATGTTTTATTATCTTAACAAATGACTTATTTAGACTTATCTACTTATTACTTGGGAAGTCCTCTTACTTAATATGGTTTTACGATTAGGTTATTATACTTCCAATCATACCAATCAATAACCAAACAGGAGTAATACTCTTTTAATCTTAAGACATAATTGATGCAATTCAAGTGGCTATTCAATCATAGTCAATATAACGATCACATTGTCAATAGTCACTTTCTAATTTTTGGCGTTCATTTGAATGACAATCTTACAACCTTACAATTGATGCAGTTCAAGTAATTTCCATCATTATCAAAATGAACCATCATATTGCTTAATTCATTAAAATTTTGCCGGATGTTACACATGACCCATCTAGAAAATTTTCTTTCCATGCATGGATATAGGCGTCATGGTGCAATATCGAAATATTGAATAAAAGGTTCGAATAATTTGCACTAATTTGCCTGTAAGTTCATGTACCCAAAAGCTAAAGACCTAAAGAAAATTTTGAGATATATACAATGAAGGAGGAGATTGCAGCGGACGGAAGCCGGGGTGGAGCAAGAAGACAAGAAATTTTTCATTTCAACGAAGATATGGTCGGGATATTTAAATAAATACAGGAAGCGTATGTTATGTACATAACGTATGTACAAAGAGATTATAATTCTTTTTTTTTTTAGGTGGCAAAACTTTTCACAAACATTACAAACCCACACTAGCATTGGAGATAATATTTTACAAAATAGGGGAAATTTACCGTCTTATCTTTAAATTACTTTTTCTGAATCATATAATATACAGGGGTCAGATTGTTAATTTCCGATCTCATTTGTAAAAGATTTTTTGAATGGTTACACCGCTACCCCGAGATATATTATCGGTCTTTACAAATGATATTCTCCTTTTCAAATATATAGTTGCCTAGAGTGAGGAGAAAAAGGTAAACTTTCCCCTAAGAAAAGCCCAATGAGCATGGATCTAAGCCTTCATTATTCAGCATCTAATCCACCCCAAATAACTTAAAGGTCCAGTTACGGAGTGGATTGAGCGATTGGTCAATTTGTACTGAGGAAAATTGACAAAAACAGCACTAATTGTGACACTATGGTATATTACCTGAGATGCCAATGTAGTTTAAGAAAGTTAATGCTCTAAAAAGCTCGTTTATGCGATGTCTAGGTAGCGCCGATGCTTGAAGCTTGGACTCCACGCTTCGTTACCTTTTACGCTTTATCACCTATTGGTTGTGCTTTTATTACACATTGGTGCGCTTAGGGATGCATAAGCTCAATACTTTGCCTTGATACTTATCCACGCCTCACAGTATTTGGAACACTGCTCAGTAGTCATTATATTACCTCAGGTGCAAATTTGCCAGTTGATTACTACCAACTCAAAAATTAACAATGTGATAGCTTTAACTATTAAAATATGATATAATCAAATACTAAGATTTCAAAAAATAAAATAACTAATTTTAAGAAATTTAATGGCAGGCCAAATAAGATTCTGATAAATTTAATGGTTATAAGCCACGTAAACTTTACATTATAATGGGAGATAACTCTTATAAAGCACAGAGGCACTGGAATATGTTTTAAAATATAGTAGCGTATGGAATCATTTTCAAAATATTCAGTAATATTTGAGGTAATTAACTAGTGACAGTATACTCTTTTCAAAAAAAAAAAAAAAAATGGTGACAGAATACAACGGAGCACTCTTACATTAAAAATCATATTTTTACTACATTCAATGGACCGTCGGATAATGTAGCAGAGATAGGGAGGCGGATATTATTTAAATTTTCATTGAGAAAAAAAGAGATACATAGCAAGAAAAAGTGAAAAAGATGAGTAATAATTAAAAAAGAGTAATGTTGCGCACATTTTTAATGAAAATAAGATGTTTAGTTGGTCATTTTAAAGTAGTTATCAATTAAATATGTCATTTATTCATATAAACAAATTTCAGTATAGAATTATTCAAAATAATAATAATAATTATTATAATAAATAGTGGATCACGTGAAGTAAAAAAGTTGTGTAATTTTCTTTAAAAAAAAAAGGCGTGTAATTTTAGAGTATGAGTAATAGCTCAACGGTAAATAGCAGCCCTTATCAAGACGAGATACTGAGTTTGAGTTTATACTCCTCTCTAAAATTTTCCCATTTGTATTTAAAAAAAAAAAAAAAAGTTGTGTAAGAGAGAGAGAGAGAGGTTGTGTAGTTTTGGAGAGAATGGAGGAGAGAACAATAATGCAACCTTCTTTTCGTAGCTTTTTATCTTATCAGTTATCACCCCTCTAATCCATCAAAAAATGCATTAAGAAAGCCATTAAAAGATGGACCTTCTTTTGGTGCATAGGTTACGTCATAACCATCATCCCATAAAGGTGTTGGTGTGAAAAAGTATTTGCAATTGAAAGATTGATGGATTTATCACTGAGATTTTTTCACCAGAGTCCAAATTCTTGTCCCCAAATTAAGAAAATTAGAAAAGAAATGCAAATAGTTTCTCGCTTTAGAATTATTAATAAAATAAAATTGAGGGAAATGTTATATAGACAAGTGTATTTTTTAAGCATAACGTTTTTTTTTATTTATTACAAAGGGATGGGGAAGGAGATGGTGAGAATTCGAACCTGGATCACTCCGGTAAGGTGGTAAGCCATTTTTTATTTGGGCTACCTCTTGATCCCATTCTTTTGAAGCATAACTAAATGTTACTATTCATAAAAGCATTTTTTTAACATTCCTTTTTTCCCCTTTCAGCAAACTTATGTTACGTTGTCTTCCACCTTCATTTGCAACTCAAAACATCCTTGATACATACCATATCTATATAATCAAAATACAATAATTTAAAATTAATTTTTTTAATTTATTATTTTTATTGGATTCAATTAATATGATAAATGTAATAAAAAAAGAAGTTAATAAAAATCTATTTTTCTTCTTTTTGTTTTTGATATAGTATAACATTTAAAACAGTAATATATCTAGACCAAGGGTAATAGCTTAAGTGGTAAAGAGCAATCCTTATCAGGACGAGATCTTGGTTTCGAGTCTATACCCCTCCCCGAAATTTTCCCAATTGTATAAAAAAAATAATAAATCTTCTTATAAAAATCACTAATCAAATATTCAAGTTTATTATAAAAGTTGACACACTAGTGTGTATATATATCTATATATACAAGAAAATGAGAAGTGATTCCAATATCTTTTTCCCATCTAAAAAGATACTGAAATCTCCTATAAATATATATATTTTTAGTTTTAAAATTTTTTAATTTAAATAGTAGTTGTAACCACCCACTTTTCACATTTATCCAATCCACTTTTCATATTTATCTAACAATTGTAGATATTTTATTTAGTTTGTTTTTCTTATATTTTCTATTTAAGAATATTCTTTATTTTCCATGTGACTTTTAATATTCCCCCACGTTATTCCTTCTTGTCTACTCACTTTTCACCTTTATCCAACAATTGTAGATATTTTATTTACTTTGTTTTTCACATATTTTCTATTTAATAATATTTTTTTTATTTTCCACGTGAGTTTTTATTTGCCCCCTGGTTATTCTTTCTTTCCTTCCCACGTATTTCTGGTACCTACAATCAAATTTAAATGTGTTATCTTACTGCCTACAAGCAGATTTAAATGTATTGTGTGTTTAAATTTTTAACTTCCAAAACATTTCATTTCTCGGCTCGTGCGTTTTCATTTATATATATATGTCTGCATAAGTTGTAAACCCTTATTATTCCACTTTTAAAGGCCAATTCAATTATATTATTATTTTTTTCATTTTTAAAATTTTTTAGAGCTTGTTTGAAGCTCTTTATTTTTGTCATTTATAAAGAGAATTTATAATGAGTGAAAACAAGTGGTGGAGATTTAATTGGAATTTGAAATGTGTGGTGATTGTTAAGTAGTTGTCAAATCAACAGTTAAATCATCATAGGTGAATTTATAAATGGAAAAAATAAAGAGCTTCAAACAACCCCTTATTTTGATTAGTAGTGGTAACTACCCACTACTCCCAAAAAAAAAAACTACCCACTACTCACATTTACCCAACAGTTATAATAAATAATAATTATAGTGACAATATAATTACCCTATTAAATATTATTAATGATATATCTTTCCTGAACACGAGAATTAATTGATATATGACATTTATAGCAACAAGAGATATAAAGCAGCACCACTTAGAAGCATAATTCAAATTACCCAATGGGAATAATATGGTGATATAAGTTTAAAAAAATATAATAACAATATAAGTTAAACCATCAAACTTTGTATATTATCTTTTTTTTCTTTTTTAGAACCACCAAGTTTCACCGTAGAAGTTCCAAGCTTTTGATAAAGATGGGATCAAGAAACAATTATGGAATGATATGTGCTTGAGCCATTTCTTTTCTTAAAGTTTTCTTGACCAGAATCTCTTTAATGTTGTAAAACGATACAATTTTTCTACACATTTTTTATTTTATTTTTGTAAGAAATATGTAACTCACGATAACATATGAACAAGGACCGGTATAGTATTTTTTGAATCAGTTGGAGTCTTACACCTTGTATCGTTGAGCATGATCTATACTTTTGTGTTCACAGTAGGCTTGAATCAACATTAGAGAATTAATGTTTTTGATCCGACACTGTAGCTGATTGAGGTGGGAGAAATGTGTAGAAATTTTTCCTTTTATATGAAAATAGATATATTTTTATATAATAAATAATAACTAATTCACTTTGTAAAAGTTGAAATGTAACACGGTTAATATAAAGATTTAACGAATTCAGCATAAAGTCTGCAAGAAATAATATAGTGAAAATATGATTCACTTGAAATATATAAATTTGCTATATAGTGCAAACACACTTAATTAGTTAAAATTATTACATGACGATGACATAACTATCTTTGATTATTAGAATAATTTATTACCCCATTATTATTTCTTTAATCACTCATTGTGATGCACGGGAGATAGACTAGTAGAGAGAATAATTGCCTAAAAATTTTTCTCGCTTTTTTACACTTTTTAAATATGTTAAATTTTCTTACTTTTCATTTTTTTCTCAATTTTTTCCGTTTTTCGAAATACGGCCCTAACTTTTACATACGATGTTCATTTTCAGTTCACAATATATGTTTTTGGGGTAGCTCGACGAGACAAATTGAGCCAATCATTTTGCCACTGCTAACGATGGATTTTGGACGTTTGAATTCATTCGCTATGTTTTTTTTGTGTTTTTTATATTTTATTTTGGGTCGACATTTGTGTTTTGCACGTGTTTGTTAGTCCAATTTTTTGTGAATTCAGTAGGCCTATTAAGACATTTATCTATACGCTTGACTTCTTATTTCTTTGGGTAATTTCACTAAATTTTCAATCCTACATATCTTCAATTTTAATGTTGATATTATATGTATTGATAAGAGAATCTCGGCCAATATTAATCATGACAACAATAAAACTGTTAGAAAATAAATATGCATTGTCTTTAGACGAAATCGTTACAGCAAAGAGATATAAAAAGTTGAAAACTTAAACTCCTATATAAATTAAATATAATGCGACTTTACCTCGTAGATTGTGTTTTTCAAATTTTATTGGTGATTCTATTTTTGAGAAGTTAGTCATTTCAGCAATTGGATTAAAATGTACAGAGATTTATCTACATTATTGATATATCATTATAAGTTAATATATATTTATCACTTTAAGTTAATATATATTTATGGCTTTTGTTTTAATTCATGGAGTTTTTGGATTAACTTTTTCTCTTCTTGATGGTACTTTGGTTAACTATTTTTAATCACTTTCAAATTATTTTTCCCCGTACAAAGCAAAGCGAAAGATTTGTGAATGAGAAAAGAGTATTTAAGTACTAATAATGGAATCATTATCGGCAATAGATGGTAAACAAGAATCTTTGGAGCTCATTGAGCGACACACAAGAGGAAAAGACTTTGTTTTTTGTTTCTCTCTCTTTTTTTTTTGGCTGAAATGTGTTGTTATTTGTATTCATGGCTTTCAAAATTATTTTATCAATTTGTCAACAGAAAATATATGTGATTTCTACTTTAGATATTTTATATATGAAAGTATTCTAGCAGAGTTTTCATGAATACATAGCATTTTTTTTTTAATATTAAGATTTAGATATCCTACATGTAGATGTAAATTTTTTGGTAGTGAAATATAGTCTTCCGCGAAGTTTTTCAAGAATGTAGAATGATTTTTTCGCTTTTTTTTTGAATTTTACAATAATTATAACAATATACGGTGCTAATTTGATAAGCTTCAATTAGTGAGTAGATTATTTGTATAATTTACAATTCTATTACCTAAATTAAAACATATATTTTTCCTATACCAATTTCCTTGCATCATGCGGGTGTGATGATGACGATCATGACGATGATGATAATAATAATTGTATTCCGAAATACTGACCAAAACTGAAAATAATCAAGTCAAAGTTCAACCGATTGACTTGCCAAAGTCCACGAAGGACCATTTTCATCTAGAAGCAAAGATATCAGCTAAATAATAAACAAATACAAAACAAAAAGATCAGATGGCAATTACCAAAACTTAATGGCTAAGAAAATTGCTCGCATGATGGAGGGCCGCTCATATTTTTTTCTTAGGGGAACACGCGTGAACTACGTATATGATTCGCGCTCTCTCTCTCTCATTTTTTCTCTCTACAATAACTCTCTCTAGCTCTCATGAAAGGGTAGAAACGTCAACTTCTCGGTTCATCATCTTTCACTCTCCATGATCTCTATTTTCATCCAAAGATAAAGGAGATAGAGGGAAAATGTTCTATTCGAGGTGGAGGTGATGACAGACTCTATAACGGGTTTGATCCACCCAAAAACGATCTCCCAAAAATTCTCTACAAATCTAACCCGATTTCGTTATTTATCATCTTTTTCATAACTTCTTTGTTTGTTGGCTCGAATGACAAATTTTGTCGTTAATAATAATAATAATAGAAGAAGAAGAAGAAAAAGAAAAAAGAACACTACCATTATGTCGGGTTGTTGGTCATCACACATCTTGCTCTAAACCATATGAAATATTTTCCACCAGAAGTTTGGTGGCATTATGCCGCTACACGTCTATGTGACGTGTTATCTAACACATCACATGAGAAACCATGTGTGGTGGCACACTACGTAAGTGTTTGGTGAGAGACCAGGATTACAAAACTGTCTGTCATTTATATAATAAATAGAAAAGCTCCATTCTCCTACTATTAGGTCCATACAATGTGCAAATTTGTTGACAATTTAAGAATGGAGGGCATATTTATTATTATTTTTTTTTGGTTTTTTAATTTAAAACCACATCCAAGTTTGGACTCGATTCTCGGGGGTTAGGCCAGTCTCATTCACACGCCAAATGTTTGTGGCGTGTTCTGATTAGATAACCCACATGTGAATTATCTAATCAGAACACGCCACATAGGACGTCTGACGGCATATCCTGTTAGACGTCTGGCGTTTGATCAAATTTGGGGGTTAGACTCCCTTACCCCTTTATTTAAATATAAGGAAAAACACAAAAAATGGAGAATGAGCAGTCTTTGCCCCTAGGTTATACCACTCCCCAACCCAAAACCCAAAAAAAAAAAAAAAAAAAGAAGAAACCTACAATAATGCAACATGATGAAAGTATACCCCCAGTTACAATGGCGGAGCCAGGACCCGAAAGTGGGGGGAACCGGATCGAAAACTCAAAAAAAATCTTATAAGCTCTAATTTTTCAAAATAGTAAGCAAACTCAAATCAAGTGCATTACAAAGTTCACAACAACTCAAAATATAATACATTAGGCTAAAAAGTTAGTTGGACTCGACGATTTTTTACTTTAGCAAACTCATCAATAAGAGAGTCTATATCTATTGTGCTAACAAGTTCTCTTTCAATAAAAATTGTCAAACTATCAGCAAGAAAGTCATCGTCTATCTTGTTGCGAATTGCAGTCTTCACATGTTTCATTGCCGAAAATGCTTTCTCAGTCGTTGCTGTAGAAACAGGTAATGTTAACACAAGGCGAATCAATCTTGTTATCATTTTGTAGTTCTCCGCATTTCTTGATTCCACCAATTTTTCACACAAATTTGCAAGACTAGACACTTGAAATTGAGGATTACGAACCACATGATCGCGATAAAATGGCAATTCACTCATCAAAGCATGCCTCTCATGCTGCTCAAAATCGTCATGATAAAACTCCACAGCAAGTTTATAGATATTATCTGCATTAAATGATTCAAAGGAATTTTTTGGATCCAACGCCGCACTCAGCTCAAGTAGTCTAACTGATGTCTCATTAAATCTCGAGTTCAGCTCTGCCAATTGAAATATATACATTGATTGAAAAATTCAAAATGGTAATAGTGCTCAACACTCATGTGCCTTCTCCCACGACCCATGTTGCTGTTCATGTCAGGTATAGTGATTTCATGTTTTAAACAAAAATCTTGTACTTCCTGAAGCAATTTCTCCCACCCTTCGTCCCTCAACTCTTGAAGAAGCGTTTTTGTAGTGGAGACCAATCCAAGTGCAGATAGAATGTCAATGGATTCCTTTTGAAATACTTGACAAAGAAAATCAATGATCCGCATAACTGCCCTCATTAAGTGCAAGCCAAACACAAAATTAAAACTCTGAATACTTATGCAAGCACCCTCAGCTTCATTTCGAGTTTTGCCTTTCTTGCTAGGAGGTTGTTGTGTAGCCATAACTTCTATGAAATCAAAGTATTTAATAAAATCAATTAGAAAATTTACTTTGCCTTAGATAATTCACTTACTAGCAACGAAAAAAATAGTCTCAAAAACCAACCAACAAATCAAACAGTGCAATTATTCTCCAAAAAGGCAACTAGTACAATTACTCTCCATTGTGTTGATTTTTGTCAAACATTTTTACTCAATTTTGGGTCATGTGAGATTAATCATTTTTCTTGGCTTTTTCCTTTTTTGTAGGACAGTGCCTAGTGATATTGCAAGAAACTCAATTTCTTAAATTTCAATAAATAAACAGTGTTCTATAAATTGTACTTGTGTGAATCAGAATTCTATATAAAGCCTCTATAAAACTCCTTATTCGTTCTACTGTGTATATATTGTTTCTATAGAGGGATAGTTGAATCTTGAAATGACCATTTTTGTATATTCTATTTTCACGTCTCCGTAACTGATGATGGTGATCGAGTCATACCCTACATTGTATTCATTTGAATGATTTCTCTAGTTGTGCATGAGAGATTGGAACAAAAATCATATACAAAAATAAATGATTAATTCCGATAATCAGATTATTACAGCTTAACCCTACAAGAATTTTCCTATATAAGTTATGCTAAATCCATTAATGTCGTTTCAAAAAAATTCATCAATGTAATTAGTAAGTGAAAAGAAAACTATAGTCTAATTTCAGTTCAATTCCAACCACTACAATCAATTAGTCAAAAAAGCAAAAATAGAATGGCATAATTAAAACATAAATCATTCCAATAATTATATCAAATGTCCTGAGATTTAATCATCAAGGTAGAAGGTCCTACTCCCTTTTGCTGTGCAACAAAATGTTCTCTTTAATCATAGGACTATAAATATCTGTTCAGCTCGGCCCGAGGTTTAAAATGAATCGATCTGTTGTAAATTTGGTGTTGACTATATTGAGATTCTTTTTGAGTTTCTTTTCTTGTTTTAGAGAATCACAAACAATTAAAAAGTTTAAACCCTTGTTGTTCTTAGGAAATGACACGATTCATGCTAAATCAAAGTGACACGAATGGCATCTTTAAGATGAATTCAAAATAGATGACGTATAAAAAGTTGTTTTCAAATCACACTAAAATAAAAAATTTCTAACACTGAAACAAAACAAATTGCAGAAATTTTATTTCTTTTCTCATTGATTTGTATATGTGAGTGAATGTGAATAAGTTAACACAAGAATATGGCTTTGGGATTTTCTCATAAAAATATTTCGATCAATTACACAACAAAAATTAAAAAGAAAAAGAAAAGTAAACAATACATTATACATTTAACATTCCACAATCCACACAACCACACCTAATTACCTAAAACATTAATATAAAAATATAACCCAAATCTCAATGAATAATCATAAAATCTATTAGGGCAAAATTACTCTAAAAATAAGGGCTAAAATGAATAAATGATAGTCTTCAATCTTCATTTACTAATTTTACTTATAAAGTCCAATTTTAGCAAATACTCTAAAATCTAAATTAGGGCAAAACAAAATTTATTTAGAAATTAAGGCTAGAATAATACCTTGTTAAAGCTAAAATCTAGATGAATTGATGAACACTCCCATCGCCCACCGGCCACCGCAGCACCGCCCAACTCGTCCTCTGCTTCACGCCTTCGCCGAATCGCCGGCGCTCGGTTTCGGTCCGAAAATGCACGGCAGCAGCCCCAGACTTCGCCCTCTGTTCTGCTTCTGCTTTCTGCTTGTCTGCCTTCCCGAGTCCCGACTCCTTTATTCCCCTATTGGGCTGCCTCTTTTCAGCCCTTTTTTTTTTTTGCTGAAGCCCAAAACACCAAGGCCTAGCTGTCCCCCAAGCCCAATTTACAATCCACCTGGGCCGGGTGCAAAAATTTTTTTTTTTTAAATATATATCAGCAGTTGGGCCGAGAGAGGCCTGGGCCGGGGCCCAGTAAGGCCCCCTTGTCTCCGCCACTGGATATGATATATTTGACACTATATCAATTTCTTATTTTTCCCATATTTAACGATCACCACATCCATCAATTGACTCGTCTTAATTCCCATGTAAGAAAAGTCATATTATGCCATATCCTTAATTTGTTGCATCTCAATGTAAATGAAATTACCTCTTGTCTTGACCAATTGATCAGGTTCATGCACGAAATCAAATTGCAGTACAACGATTCTAAATATTGATCCTTTTTTACTTCAATTATGGTCTTTCCATTGTATCAAAACTTGCCATTTTCTTCTGAAATGGAAATGATCCCCATCCATCATGCATGCTCTTGGCTGTCTGAAAATTGTAGCTGGTACTATCATTATTTGTGCTCGAACAGCTGGTGCTCCAACTTAATAAATATTTGGAGGTCTCTATTGTACCATATTAAAATTTTGAAAAGTTGAACTGGGTATATGATCTCTTGTTGTATTCAATCTTATTCAAAAGTTCACTTAAGAAAATGGATATTTAAAAATTAATTTTGCAAATGAATAATTGGGTAGTACACATTCAACGTGGAACATATGCAAGGCTTTGTATATGTTCGGTATTTTAAGATATGTAGTAAACCTAAGGTAGTGATGATCAATTGTGAATGGAGAAATTTATAATTGCTAAATAAGTCACAATTGATCAGCAATCAAGAAAAGTGGAGGACTGAGGACATATTTATGGCTTGTCTCCAATATTCAAACGTGTTTAGCTTGATAGCTTGACATATTTATAAGCATTGATTCTAGAAAATTAATTTCTTTCGGGCCAGTTTTTTCTTTCCACAAATTATGATATTTCAGTAATAGGAGGTTATATCTAAATTTTCTTAAGAGAACTGATACGAGCTTAGGTGGGAGCACTCAAATAGATCTACTTCATATGCCCGTTGGACCAATCACAAGAGCAAGGGCTAAAATCAAAGATGCTATGGTGGGATTAGTCCAAGATTTGGGGAATCATATTTATCAGATGAGTTCGAGAGGATTAGAGCGTGACTTGAGCAAAGGAGAGTCAAAGGATATGAACTTAATTCAAGCCCGGACCGAGACGGCACACAATCTGGAGATTAGGGACTAAACTGGTCAAAGATCAAACATGTGAGGCCAAAAATGCAGAAAGGGAAAAAGTCGCAGACCATGCGGCCGCACGGCGAGGCAGAAAACCAACAGTTTACAGCAGAAATCTGAGGCAGGGCGCCCTGTGCCCCGGGTGCTCCCGCACAGCCTTCTTTGGACACGAATTCATTGTTTTTCTTTTAATTTTTTTTATTTCTTTTCTTAAGGTTCTTTTTCTGGAGGCTATATTAACAAGCCCAACACATTGTAAATGGCCCAATCAATATTCTTGTGAGTTTAACATTATTTGTAAGGAAAATTTCTCTCAATTGCTTCGTTCGAATTTTGAACGATCCAAACTTATCAAAGAGCGTGATTAATTCTTTGTGGCATTCACATCGCTATCGGTTCTGAGTTCCGCATCTTCGGGGGTGGTTGGTTTAATATACCAATCGTTTTTAAGTCGAGAATCACGTGGATCGTTAGGGATTTCAAATCACAACTAGGTAATTGGCTTTTCTGGGTTGATCACCAATCTCGTGTGGGTTCCTTTGGCGTAGTTCCATTGCGGGTTCGCATCAAGAACAGTCTGGTTTGTGCATCCTCATGATGATCATGTCCTGTACATTTAAGATTAAGATATGATCCTTACTAGAGCTACTTCCCCAGTTCATGTCTACTCAAGCTATTTCAACTTTTCTGGCCAAATTGAAGCATGAGGTTAGCTACCTTGTTTGCCATAAGGCCAAACATCAAGCTCGAAGGACTAGACTATACGAAAATTTCTAAAGAGAGGCAGACCTAGACTATACACTTCTTTACCCTGTCTCAGGGGAATTTGGCCATCGATTTTGTTCTTGGTTCTCTAGAACATCAATAGGTTTTAGATACTAGATGTCTAGTGTCGTAACAGCACATGACGTAATATTAATGGTTGATGTGAGCACATTACCACACCACAAATCACATCAATGAGTATTATGATATCACACTATTTATCTGGTACCATTATTTGATGCTTGATCAAATATACCATGAGCACAATGGGGAACTGATATTCTCTAGTATCATGTGCTAGATTCAATAATTTAGATTTGTGTGATGAGTATCATGTGTTTCCCATGTGGATCTTTAACCACAGAGTGGACATTTTAATATTTGTGGAGGGAAAGTTTTATCAGAACAGTATGAAAGAATTAATATTAGTACAAGACTTCATATTCTGAGCATATGGGGCCTCTGTTGTGGCCTTTTATTGCAGGCTTTCCCTCTTAAATTGTGCTGAGCATGTTCATAATCTGATACGGTATAGACGTGGTTTTATTTATTTATTTATTTGTCAGACATGTTATGTTTAATACGTTAGATTAAGCAAATCTAGACGAGCTATCTCGACTTCTCCTTAGAAGTACAACATTCCCACTGAGATGATGAATACATGTTGATCACAAGACACTTACTAAGATATCAGATAAAATATACTAATCAAAACCAGAAGAGTCATTGCAATTTGTTGCTAGTCAATCTGCATTATCTATTGGTGCGACGCCTATCCGAGATTGGTATGGAGCCTTCGAAATCCAGGTCCTTCATTGTTCGGCTTGACTTTACAGGACCTGCTGAACCTTTCAAATGTGGGGATCTTTCTGAAGAACCAATGGCATTTTGAACCCAACTTCTACTAGTTAGTTCACTATTAATCGACGATATGGGAGACAATCTGTGCTTATGTGGAGAATTGATCTCAGAACAAACATCCAAATTAATTGGCCTTAATCTTGGGGTGCTCAGTGATCTAACCTTTGCCTTGGCAGATTTAGTGGCAGCCATGTATGTTGGAATGGCAGGGGAGCCTGGAAAATCACTGTTTTCCCCGACAGACCTTTGTTTCCTGTGATGAAATGATTTTCGTGGCGTAAAATCTTGGATTTCTGATTGATATTGTTTCTGCATACTTCTCAACTTTTGGAGTCTGTTTCCTAGTTCATCTCTGTTATTTCTTGAAAACAGTA
The DNA here is from genome assembly GCA_963692815.1 of Nyctanthes arbor-tristis. Classification (NCBI taxonomy): domain Eukaryota; kingdom Viridiplantae; phylum Streptophyta; class Magnoliopsida; order Lamiales; family Oleaceae; genus Nyctanthes; species Nyctanthes arbor-tristis. Next base: position 30,100 of record CAVNYN010282337.1, on the reverse strand, counting down.
TGTCCATGTTTACAAGATCATCTCCTTTAGCCAGTTGGGCATCTACCCATTGTTCTAACCAGTATCTTCGTCTCCCAAATGCCTTATCGCGTTCTGATTCTGCTGATCTCTGCAAATATATATGTTTTCTTTTTGTGAGGAATTCATTGTAGTACACATTAATGTTTCAAGTTCAAAAAGCCACATCTGAAAGACTAACCCGGTGATGCAAGTAGTATTCTTTTATCCTTTCCCTCTTAATAGCAGCCTCTTTCTTGCTTAAGATCTGGAATTTTGATTCTTCCCTTGATAATGTACTGTCATCCCACCTCTTCTGGCTATTTGAATCTATCTACACTTTCTCGATCATTAATAGTCACGAATTAGTAGACAAGTGTGAGAACTCGGCTTCATAGAATCAATGAAAAGAGATACCTAACAGACTAAGACAATTAAACTATTCAGTCCTGCTTAATTTAACGTACTAAACATGTCAGAGAGTGTACAATTGTCAATATTTAGGATACTACATCAAATAATTTTTAAATGTTTCTTTAAGTTTTTTAAATATTTTTTCCTCATATAAGAAAAGTCCCTTTTAAAGCTTACCTTTATGTCCTTTTCTCCCAAATATTGTGGCTCATATTCTTGAAAATTCAGATTCACTCTTCCACACCTCTTTGCACAAACTTCTGACTGGATATTTACAATGGACTGAAGACACTTGAGTGTGTGAATGGCTTGCCGCCGCACACCCCATCCTCGAATAAGAGCTTGAAGCTTGACAACTCCTTTAAGTGCTCGTAGTGCTTTCCTTGCCTGCAACATTTCTATCGTTAAACAACTTCATCTAAAAGGTTAAGCTCTTTAATCGGAAAATGCATATGAGGCATTCATTTTTTGACCAAATCCCTTGCACGAGGCATCTAAAGCCCAATATTTTTCGGCCGTCAAGTGAAATTTCAACTCACCAGATAACCTCGGAAAACAGATTGAATCTTGATGGCAGGAAGATCTTGGATTCTCCTATCATCAGACTGGTGAGAGAGTTGCAAGATGGTCGTTCTTTCATCGAATTGATCGAAAGATTTTACAGTCTCCTCATTGTGATCAGCAGAGCCAATGAAACTATCAGCTTGATCAGATACTTCAACATTGGTGTTCACACCCTGGTTTCTCTGTTCTTGTGCTTCCTCCAGTGGCCTTTCTTTTGGAGCTGAAACTAACTGTTTCCTCTTAACATATCTGAAGAACACCCATCTCTTTCTCTTATCCTTCTGACAAGCATTCCAAGAAATTAAGATTCACAGTTTAGCAACCAACAATATTAATTCTAATCAAACTCTGAGAACACCATCTTACTTTATCAAATCTCGAATATGTTTCCGAGATGAAGAACCTCTTGAATATACTAAACCAGCTCTTCTTCTTTGCCATTGAACAAGCAAATTGCAAGAAATTGCATGTAATTAAGAGAATTTCTCAAGTTCATATGAACGGTTTTCAGGCTTCAATAATTCAGATTTGTATGATGAATATCATGTGTTGAGCACGTGGGACTTGAGCCAAAAAGTAAAGGGTCTTTCATATTAGTGGAGGGAAAGGATTTTATATATGTGAAGTATAAAAGAATTATAGCAGTAGAAGACTAAATATTGTGGGCTTATGGGGCCTCTGGTGTGCCCCTTTACAGACTTTTTGTGTTTAAATTATGAGAGAACACATGTTGATGTCTTCAAAATTCAGAAACCACACTTGATCAGTTTGCCATGTTCCCAACACCATGCATGCCAATCTATGACATGCAATGAGTTTCACAGTCCTTTACGTACGGTACAATTAGGTCATTAGATTAAACAAAACTCGACGAAATATTAAAGAACAAACATTGTATATTTGTCTTAATTATGTTTTTAACGACGAAATCTAATAGATATCGGCTAATGTCTATATTCCTTCAAGTCTATTGTAGCCCACTTCCACACCATTATAGGATTGATAGTACAATGAGGTACATTAATGCCTAGCTAGTTGAGAACCGGCTCTCAAGAAAACCATGAAAACTCAACATGTACAATTTCAAAGAAAATTGATCAACCCATCGTTTTTGAGTTGATGACTATGCGCTGAGTCTCAAAATAAAAGGGACAACCACGAATAAGAGCCATTAGACCGATGGGAAATGAAATAGAAGTATTAACATATTACATATAAATAAACTCCCTTGTAGCTTGTAACTCATGTATCACCATCATATTAAACTAGTATAGATTAAAATTTACTCATCTTCCCTACTCAAAAGAGCTCAATAAGTGTCTATGTGTCTATATAGAGAGTATAAATTAATGGGGGTATGATTGTAGTACTGTATTTGATACTGACAGCTCCGCTTCCTAAATTTTGCCTTTAATGCAATACAACATAATACGTAATCCAATCCATTATTGAATGGAGTGGGAGGTGGTGGGGAATGCTTAATGTGCAATCAATGAGAGAATGTAGGAAGCTGTACAAAGCAGCCATGGGTGGCTTCAAGGGGGTGACAGCTATTAAAGGCCCTAAGCATTTGTCTACCATGTGTGGGTGCGGGCGCAAAATCCCAACAAATTAAAGTCCAAGTAAAAAATGAAAATGGGTTGTATAATAATTATAATAATTGGATGAAAAATAAGAAAAAGAAAGAAAATGGTGGGACATTATTTGAAAGATTTGTTCGTTAGAATGAGGTTTTATAATTTGTGATCAACTTGCATTTAGCCCAAACAGCCCGACTAGAGATAGTGACAAAACAATGTAGTGGTCGATGTTGCTATCTGATGCAAGTTCACAAAATCTTATGAAATAAAGTACAATTATTTCAAACGTCACTACACAATAGTGTTTGAACTATATTAGTTTCATGAAAAATGACATGGTATGTTTCCTAACAGGAGATATATCAATCATATATGTATTGTAATAGAAGTTACCCACATATTCTAGTTCAACGTCATGTTAAAACAATGGCGGATGTTAGCAAACTAATTCATTAGCAAAATAAAATTGAATATGACAACCATATAATGGACACATGTTGTAGTCCTTTTATATTGCTCATGTGATGTCGAATTTAGTACTTTTCAACTAACCATGTCATGAATCGCACATTCATGGAATTCATTCATTGTTCATATTTCATGCGTAGGCTTTGTACTATATATATATATATATATACATAATAATATATACACATGCAAAACACGAATTTTGTTTGCAGGATAATACAAATTTGTACAATTTTATGTTTAATGGTAGTACTCCTATCTTTTCGGTGACTCAATGTTTGTAATAATTTAGTAGTGTTCTATAAAACGTAAAGCGTGAAAAAGCGTCAAGATCAAACATTGAGTTTATGCGTATCTAAACGTACCAATGCATGATAAAAGTACAACTAATGCATGATAAAGCACAAAGCGTGGAGCTCAAGCTTTAAGCATAGGCGACGCCTATACGAGTTTTTTAGAACACTGATTTTTAGAGTTGTTTGCAGGATAATACAATTTGTACAATTTTATGTTTAATGGTAGTACACCTACCTTTTCGGTGACTTACTATTTGTAATAAAGCTCTATTTTTAGAGATTTCCGATAAAATTTCCATCGGAGAAATATCTTTGCCACACATGTCTAAAATTTATGTGGTAAAGGAAAATGTGGAGATGCCTATAGGAGCACCTTTAATGGTTTCTAGATTGTAAAATTTTTAGCGACATCATGAAAATAATCTAATGTGGCAAGGGAAAAACAGACAATGTGTAGGACACTATCAATTCAATTATACTTCTTCTTCTTTTCTTTTTCCTTTTATTCATTTATTTTTTATTTTTATATTCTCTCACTTCAATTCTAAAAATAAACCTATAACATTTAACCACATATATCCCACTAACTCACAATGCACATAACCACCAGAGACGTTTTCTTTTATTCATTATTAATTTTCTATCCCACGTGCAAAGCAATCCGTGAAATATCATTGGAGACGCTCTAACAACATTTAAATAGGCAAGGTGCGCTAGACACTACCTACTTGCTTATTTACAAGCATCCACTTATTCTATCTCCTCGTTTTAATTAAATAGACCAATTATAGATTGACATGTAGCCTACTACTCTCCAATTCACATTACCCATAACCCTCCAATTCACATTATAACCATTGGAGACCCTTTTCTACCATCCTTTTCTTGCCACATTTTGAGCAATCCATGAGAGACATATGTAAATATAATATGGGTGTCAACAAGAATTCTACATTTGGAATTGGTAGAAAAGATCTCCAGAGTCTTGCCACAATCAGTTACCTTTTATTTTGTTGACACAGCAGTGCCACGTTAGTATCTTGCTAGCTCAGGAGCTGCTGGTGTTTCACTCAACAATATGGAACTCGTCCCACATTAGGAGAAAAGATCAGCTCACATCCCAATGATGGCAGGAAATTCGATGATGGTGAATCTTCAGTTCAAAATCCTCATAATGTTTGAGGTCTTCTTTAACAATATAACACAAGATAAATAAGTCCACAGCTTACCTTCTAAAACTCATATATTAACATAAGGGAATGTTTAAAACAGAATAAAGCTGAAAATGTTGTCAATTACAGGAACAAATGGGACATATTGTGAGGGGTTGGACAATATTGTCAAATCTTAAACATTGAAAAATCATCTTTCTATCCAATATTCCCGAGTCCGGTTATAAGATCCTCTACATCACCAAGACGCAGTTGGACAATGTAAAATTCAGGAACTGAAGACATTGACAGATATAAGGACTCCCTTAAACCAAGCATGGTATAGCTTCAAGTTTCAGCACATACCAGGACTACCAAACCCTTAGCCATCTGGAAGATTATACCAAATCTTTCTCTGCAAAAGCAAGTCTTGCTATTGTGCTAAAATCAAACTTCAAAACAGGAAAATAATATATAAACTAAAAACAGGAATGACCAATTTGCCAAAATTCATTGACTACAATCTTAGTCGCACCCCTTCATATAATTTTGCTTCAAACTTTGCATGCCTCATGAGAAAGTACAAGTGGAGAACAGATCACTACTTCAGTTCCAAAAATGACTCTGATCTAAAGGTAGCAATGGCACTGGCGTTGGCCAGCATTGATTTACCAGCGGAAATGCATTCAGCCAAGTTAGATTCATATTGGACTCAGGATCAGGAGGATCCTTTATTTCATGATGCCAGTAGGATGATTCCAACCTCTTTTTGCTCATGTTACACTGCACTACGTATTGACCACATATTATTAAATATACAATGTTCCTATCATTAGGATGGCAAGCTAATATCTCGTAGAAAAATTCCATTATCTCATCCGTAAGCGGTTGACCTTGAAATATTACGGCGTCGATACGGATCTTGTATGCCAAGTACCATTCACCCTTCTCATAATCCACAAGTTCCCATACATTTGCACCCGCATTATCCTCACCTTCATAAGTGATACGGAATATGACATTTAAACGGAGTCTTGCTTGGGATGCCCCAAAAGTAATGCTGTAGGTAGCAGATAAATGGCGCGGTAGATCAATGATCCGAGGTATTAGTTTGGTTATATGGAAAGGATTAAAGACAAGGACGCCATCAAGAGTTAGCCTATGCAGCATTCTGTTATGAGGAACCATACGACTCTTCCAAAAAAATGCCTTCAATTTTCGAGGCAAAGCAACCAACGACATTCTCCACCGCCTTTCCTCAGATGAAAAGATATGGAGTTTGAGCATGTCATGGGACTTCGCCCATAAAATTTTACGGAAAGGAATCCGCACAATACTGTACTTATAGCAAGAATTGATTGTTGCAATTGTTGTGATACTAGTACTACCTCCGGTATTCCTTTTGCAATCAGTACAAGGTACAGGATCGCATAAAAGGCCAACATCAGCACCGTCCGGATCTAAAGGAATCGGGGGAAGAGCAACCCATTGTTTTGTTAATATATTGCAGATATGATAAACAATCTACCATGTTTGTGGGTTTAGGTAGGAACATAACAATAAGTCATCAAATGAAGCCTCCAAGTGAAATTCCAAATTCCAAGACTGAAGGAGAGGTTGTTGGACACAAGGAAGAAATCTCATATCTATGCTACGGCCTTCGTACAATTTGCGTAAGAAAATATGCTCAGAACTAACCTCTACCCGATCATATTGCTGGAACACCAGAGACAATGAATCAGGGGAAGAACCACCAACCTGTTACTGATGGTTTCGGTGAATGAAACGCCTAATAAAGTAATTCCCATCAGAAATAAGAGTGCTCCAGTGCTTGCAAACTGCCTTACACAGGAATACGGCTTCGGCCGGCAGCCTAATTAGGATTTCAATAAGAAGTTCGTTCCCCAAATGGCCGAAAAAATCCCAATTGTCCTGCTCTGAATCCGGAGACTGGCTTCTCCTGCGTTTCCCAAAGCCGCACTCAACTACATCCATGCTTTCGCCAATCGAATTCGCCATCTACGGCGTCTATTAGTTGGAATTTCTGTTTGCCCGGGAACCAGAACAAAAAGTTTCAAACACGAGGGTTTATGAAATGAAATTGAGCGCCCCGCGAACCCAAAATGGTTGGGGGATGGTATGGGCTTTAATACCGTCCATATTTTAAAGGGCCCATTTGGTTACCCTCCGCACTATGAATTCTGCAAGACAAGATTTTTATTTTGTGATAATCTGGCTTCATTTAAAATTGCTGATTGACGGATGATATTTAATTTTTTGGACAAGAAAAATATCCAAAATTAGAAGGGCTTCCCGTTCCGCCAATTTATATATATAATTTTTGTTTGAATTTAGTTCTTTTGTCTTCCTTTTAGTTATTTTACTAAATACTTTAATTTGTCAAAATATAATATTATAATGTAAGCAGATCAAATTCAATCTTTAAAGAGAAGTCTTTAAAAAATATGGATCACATTACATATGTGAATCAAAATTGATTACCCCGATTCTAAATATGGATTAGTTTCTATATATTTATATTTAATGGATGAGGCTTCATACATATATAACTTTTTTTTTTGAAGGCAAGCGTCATACATATATACTTAATTATATTTAAAAACTTAAATTAGAAACTCAAAATATCTATTAAAATTATTTGAATTCTAAAATAAAATCAAGTAAATGTGGGTGTTATTTATTTATATGTAACCGTTTACTTTTTTAATCATTTTTTATTGATTTCGCAGTCTACTCAAGTTACATCTTATTAGTTTACTATTTTATTAAATATATTTTTATCAAATAAATGTGGGAGAAAATTTAGATTATTCTTGCGGATTATCAATAATCTTATCATTTGTCAAATAGAATTAGTTTATTTTATAATTAGTTGGACAATATTGTGAAATCTTAAACATATGAAAAATCATCTTCATGATCAGATCCTACATTTCCGAGCCCAATAATTATAAGATGCACTTGGGACAACCAAACACTGAAGAGTGGCAGAAATAAGGAATCCCTTATCCCTCAAACCAAGCATTAAGTGTTAAAACCCTTAGCCATCTGGAAATCTGGAAGATTATATCAAATCTTGTTCTGCAAAAGCAAGTCTTGATATTGTGCTACAAAAACTTCAAAATGGGAAAATAATGTAAAAATGAAACTGGAATGCAAGAGTTGCCAAAGTTCATCGACTGGAATCTTAGCTGCACCACTTCATATAATCCTGCTTCAAATTTAGCATCTGCATGCAACTGATGATGGAAAAAATTCTGGCACTTCAAGAATACTGAACACTCGGCACTCCTAACTAATCAACAATTCACATATGGGATTCAGGTCCCAAATTAAATAATAAATTAGGTTCTTTGAATCCACTTGTGGATTCCTGATTTACTAGGAGTACCAAGTTGAGTACTCCTGGAATACTAGAATTTTTTCCATGCACTGATGACATGCCTCGTGAGAAAGATCACTACTTCAATTATTCCAAAGGTTTAACGAATTGTAAACTTTTTATACTCTTTAAGATTGTATACTCAACTTGATAGCTCCTTTCTTTTTATTATTCAACTACTCCATGGACTGGCTGGTATGAGAAATTGTTTCACCTTTGAAATGGCTCTAGTTTGGCTGATAATTTAGACATGATTTGAAGCCTATATATGTGACGGATCATTCAATTCTTGTTAAACCACAAAGCCTAAATGTTGCCATATTTCACAGGTACGGGAATTCTAATCCACAAGACATGGCTCTATGCTCTGTTTCCATCATCCAGCATTGTCCATATATATTATTAATTAGATGCCGTGGATGCAGCATTCAAAAAGGCCGGAGAGGAGTCTCTGAAAATTGTTGAATCCAAGAGGGGCTGGCCTTCGGCTGGAGGACCACTATAACGGCAAAATACGGCAGCACTATTTATAAGAACTCAAATTGTAAGGTCAATTAAAAATCATAATACAAATAATTACCATCAAATTATTCGGACAAAGGGAGTATCTATTGTTGGCCCGGAGAAGCGGCTGCTCGGTGCTACATGTTTCGGGAATGTCAAGGTGGACTCCGCCTAGCTGTACTAGTTTCTCCAGCATTCAAGAATCACAAACTGATCTAGGTATGGGAACTTGAGGACTACGAAAATGGAACCTGGCATACAATATCGGCATTAACTGGGGACTCCGTCCGGCGATTTTTGTTCATGATGGTAATGGATATATTAATGAACATGACGGAGATATTGAAGAATACCTTGAGCTACTCGCTCTCCATCCAAGTGACACTAATATTGTGTATTTAAAGGTAAATACTTTAGTGGTGCAGTACTATAACATGAAACGAAATTATTTTGAAAAATCATGCCAGCTTTATGAACGAAAATATAATGAAGACAAATATCGTCGTTATGGGGTGAAGGCGTTTCCTCTTGTGCATCAGTGGTGGCCGACACCAATGCCTCAAGTTCCTTAGATCATGATCGAGACTGTTTCCTTCCGAACCATTAGTTTGTACTGATGGTACAATATCCTTTCAGTTATTAGTTTGTGTCGAGATTTTTCAAGTCGCGATCATTAATCATATTTTGTAAGCATTGTTGGTTCACGATGCAAACTGATTATCATTGACATCAATGAGTTTTTGTGATTGTTAATTTATTGCCACGGTGCATTATTTGACTTGGTATTGTGTGGTCTGGAACGGTGTTTAGAAAGTGATTACAATGTGTTTTAAATTATTATAATTAGATAGAAATGTGCAGTCGAAAACTATGTAGTATAAGTGATTACAGTGTGTTTAAATTATAATTAGATAGAAATGTGCAGTGGAAAACTATGGGGTATAATTTGATCTTATGAAATGTACACAGTTTAAAAATAAAAATAAAGATTTAAAGAATTGTAACAATTTTATACTCTTCAAGGTTGCACACTTAGCTTTCTATAGCTTCTTTCTTATTACACAAATTCATGGCTGGTATAACAAAGTATTTCACTGTCGAAATCACTCTAGTTTGGCTGATAATTTAGACACGAACTTGAAGCTTAATTATATGTGATGGATCATTCAATTCTTCTCAAAACACAAAGCCCGTTGCTTGTCCACATGTATCCACATCTCACATGGGAATTCTAATCCACAAAACATTTCCGGCCTTGACTATGCTCTGTTTACATCATCCAGGATTGGTGATTTATTGGCCATATATTAGATGCCAGCATTCAACAAGGCCGGAGGGGAGTCCCTGAAAATTGTTGGATCCAAGTGTGGCTGGAGAAGCAGACTCAACAATTGATAATGCAAGGATGTATATATATGAATGAACACTTCTTCATATTAATTAGGTCGTGTAAAAGGATGCCTAAAATAATGGAAATTCAATCAACCTGATGGCTTCTTCCTTCCATACTCAGCCCCCAAAAAAGCAATCAATCAGCCGACTAAACATGTTCCTTCAAGATAAATTCCTTAATATGCTTTTGGTCATTGCGTCATTCAAACCGGCTTGATGCAGTTGAGGAATAAAAGAACAGAATCCTTTTAATTGTACATTATTTCATTAATATATTGTTCTTATGTAGCATGACAGTGATCGAAGCCAAAATCAAGCACATGGCTGAGATATTATTTGAAGTTAGACATGACAATAATAATAGCCATGCTAACGCCCCATTCCCCTTGTCATCCCGTGTTAATTCATGAGATATTTAATCTTTCATATTACCCTAGCTCAAAAGAATTGTAGACATGGCTCAAACGAATTAGTAATTTAATTGAGAAATTCATCTATTTGAATGAACATCGGATATTTTCAAAGGTTGGGAGTTTCCCAGTATAGATTTAAAGGTTGGAGACAAAAGTGCAAGTGGATGAAAAGGGGGAGATCTTTGCTGCAATTTATCAAAAGGGAAAAAAAAAAAAAAGAAAAGAAAAGGAATGAAAAGAGAAGAAAATATTTTAGTTAGAATTGGGTAAATAACAGATATGATGACTCTATTATAAATGAAATTTAACTTCTGTTATTTTTTGTTGCATCTTCTTCTAATTCTATAAATCTAAATAACCACAATATGAGATCAAGGGGTTGTTTTAGTGGTTAATAGCTCAACCCCTTGCCAAAAGTTACCAGTTCGAATTCCATTGCCCCTCCCCTCCATTGTCTTTGTATTTAAAAAAAACACACACACACAACATGAAGAATATTTAATTACGAATCTTAACAATTAGCTTATCTAATTTGCAAAAAAATTAAAAATGCAACCATGATTCTAAAAGAAGGTACAAAACCGCGAGAAACTGAATAAAGATACAAAAGAAGGTACTAAGATGTTGATTATGTAAAATGTACTTTTAAATTTAATAGACGTGTGACACTACTAAGAAATAATTTAACATTAGACGTTTGGTACTATAAGGGCACCAAATGGATAGTGTGACATAATATTAGTGGCTGATACTATGTCATATTATTGTTTGGTGGGCGGATCTAAGATTTATTAGATTGGGGGGCTTTATAAAAAACTTTCCCTGTGATAGGTTTTGCCCATACAAGAAAAACAAATAGGACAATAATGAAAATTTAGCAAACTTTATATCAATATATAAATCTAGTCACTAATTAAGAGAAAAGACAAAGAACGAGACATATTATCAAAAATTTGAAACATGAAAATCTTACATATATTACTTTAGTCGAATTCTACGATTCCCCAAAAGATCAAATTTGTCAATAAACATATCTATATCAAGAGCCTAGGTCTTTTAGTTTCAGATGGTGATATTGAACTTGAAGAAGGAACATCATTAGGCCCATCTGCATTATTTGATGATTGATGATCCACTTTCTTACTAAAGTAATGTAGGATGTTTCTTTTCATTTTTAGTCACCTTCAGTTAGTAATCACATTTTCACATTATACTTAATTCTTAATTCACTAATCACTACAATAATGGGGAAATCAAATATAATCTATTAATTAGATTACAAATTAATCACATGCCTCTAACAAAATTATGAAAATCCAAAATCAAATCATGAAAATATACTCTTTCCATAGAAAATTAAACATAAAGCTCTAATTCATAAGCTCATCATGTAGCTGAAAAGTATAAAATTCATATTTTAATTTAACTATCTAGACAATTAAACCCAAAATATTACATAAAAAACAGAATCATAAATTCCAATAAGTATTAAAAAAAAGGAGAAAAACTCACAATATTGTCAAACAATCGCGTATAACAAGTAAGAAGTTGATAGTTGAAGAGTTAGAGTCGTCTTTCTATATCCAATTTGAATTCTTGTCAAGCAATCGTAATACATAAGAAATTGAACCGTATGTAAGAATTTGAATAGTCTTTAATTCACGTCTTGAATTTGAACCCAATTTGATTTAATTCACGTATTAAGCCGAAACTTACATCTTTAATTCATGTCTTGACCCGAAATTTGCTTCTTTTTTTAAAAAAAAAAAAAAATTAGGTGGTTGGTCTTGGACAGAAATTTGCCTTTTTCTCCTCGAAAAAATTAGGTGGGCTCCAGCCCACCTAGCTAGTGGGCTGGATCCTCCCCTGGGTACAGTCAATGTCTACTTGTTCTTACTGTAAAAACGGTACGAAGATCATATATCTTTCCTATAATAAGAGTGAAGTTATGGCCCATCGTCGTCTACTATTTTGTCTCTGTGCTCCTATTTTATTATTTTATTTTATTTTAATTTCTTTTGGCTTTCCTCTTTTAAGTACGGAAACAATCCTTATTTTCTTAATTGCAATTATTTTCTATGGTTTCAATATACATATTTTCCCTTAAAGTTTAATTATTCCTGGTTGATGTACTACGAATCTATTTCCTTCGGCATTACGCAGTAGTGATTGAAATATTGATCCCTTTTAAATGTTTTGCCCATAAGTTTTTAAGGGATTACAATATTTTCCTCTTAATGTTTTTTGTTTTTTGTTTTTTTTTGTTGGCCTTTAAATGTGATTATCTTTCAATTATGATTTACCATTTACACTTAATTAGAAGATGAAGCAGAAAGGTCAAAACTTTCCGAACAATCATTCAATGATTGTGTTAAATTGTTACTTATCAAATGTTAGCATGCACATCCAATATGTGAGTTGATATTGTGGTTTTCATGTTATCTGTATATTATCCAAGAGGCATATTAGCTGAAATGCGGGGTTTTCATTCTTTTATTTTTTCCCCTCTTGTTAAACCTTTTCTTCTTTTGATTTTGTTTTTACGTACCAAAAATTTGTTCCCCTTTCGAATGAATTATGACGTTGCAAAGTAGATGTGGAACAATATAGTTGCTACACTGAGAAGTAACCGTCACGTGCAATGCATGTGCCATCACTAAGAAAAAAAAAAAATATATATATATATATATATGTAGCCTTACGAGAACCGATATATTTGACAAAAATTTGTTACAAATGATCTGTATCATTTATTTTATTTGATCCAGTGGCTGAGATCTTTCAAGTAAATCCATTAAAAATACTTTCCTTATCTAATTAAAGGATAATGTCCCATGAACCAATATATTTGACAAATGTCTACGACAAATGATGTGTAACATTTATTTTGTTTGATCCAATAGCTGAGATCGTTTGATTAATTAAAGACATTACATCCTTTCCTTTTTTTTTTTCCTTTTTTTTTTTTTGAATGACCATTAAATACTTCATTATCTAATTAATATATGCAAAAATAATTCTCACGTATAAATGTTTGTACAAATAGGTTTACATATACGGAGTAAAATTATAATTTTATTCATATATTTTCCCTTTCTTTTAGTGGACATCATGGGGTGAAATGGTAAATTCACACTCCATCTGTAAATGTACTCATACATTTATCAGTACAAGTAAAATAATCCTAGTTAAATATATGTAAAAAATTAACTTGCATAAAACAATCAGAAGCTGGCTTTCTTCCAATGAATTATCCCAAATCCATATGTAACACTTGATGAAATATATAACATCCAGAAGACCAAGATTTCTTCAAGTTAGATCAAATAACACAAAATTATTAGGGGGTTAGAAAGGGGGAAAAAAGGAAAAATCCAAAACTGACAGAGATCTGAGTATACCATGAGACGTTTCAGGCTGATTGTCCAGCCTATTGTTCTGGAGTCGCACCATAGCATCCAACAGTTGCCTCGTTTGTTGCAGATCTACATCCTTCGCAATCTCCAGCCTTTTTATCTCCAGTTCCATTTTCAGCTTCTTGGAACTATGTACCTTCTCATAGACATCGGCAAATCTCTCTACTGCCATTGCCAACCCTGTGACCCCTTAATCCCTTACCTCTTCTTTCTTCTTACCCTCACCCTCATCATGTCCAACAACCTGCACCTCCTTAACACAACCCCGTCTCCTTGGCCATCGTCCCCATCATTTCTCTACATCTTTTTCCTGTTTAATTTAATTTTAAAAAATGAATAACAGTTACTTTCCCACTTTATATAATTAAATTTGAATGCAAGACGGATTTTCAAGACTTTCATATTACTTTTAACTAGGGTAAATTTCACAAAAGGTCTCTAACATTTGTACTTAGAATCGCTTAGGTCTCTAATATTTTTTTATTCTGCTAGGCCTTCAACCTTTGATAAATACACGCAATAGGTCCCTACTGATAGAATCCATCTAAAATTTCGTTAAGAGATTGATAAAATTACTTTTATGTCATTATTTTTTAAATTAAAACAAAAAAATTCAAAAATAAAAAATATATATAAAAACAAAAATGAAAAAAGAATTTAAAAAAAAAGACTCAAGGGGGAGACCCCCCGCCCCCCCCAAAAAAATGCCGTTTCCGGTGTTGCTAGAGGAAATGTACTGTCGGAAATGGCAGTTTGGGGGGGGGGTTGGGGGGTTTTTTTTCTGTATGAAAACATAGATGAAGAGGGCCCCCCTCCCAAAAAAACTTCTATTTTTCGACAGTAAACTTCATTGACAGAAATAACAGTTTTTGGAGGGGAGACTCCCACCCTTTCATCGGCCGGAAAAGGCAGAGAAAGGGGGGAGACTCCTTCCCTACTGCCATTTATAGTAGTGAAGTCACTGGCGGAAATGACAGTGGCAGCGACAAAGGGGGGTGTTCCCCCTTTTCCACCTGAAAAGATAGATGAAATGGGGTGACCCTCTCTCCTTCATTACTATTTCTAGCCGTGAAGTAATGGTAGTTGGGGGGATCCCTCCCCCTTTTTTTTGCCTGAAAAGGGTGAAAAATGAGGGAGATCCCCCTCCCATGCAATTTCCGACAGTGACTTCACTGTCGGGAGTGGCAGTGAGGGCTCCCCCACTGGCAGTGAAGTTTACTGTTTGAAATGGCAGTTTTACTCCCTTTTGCCTTTTTTTTAAAATTTTTTTTCCATTTTATATATTTTTTATTTTTGTATTTTTTTAATTTAAAAGATAAAGGTATAAAAAGTAATATTATCAATTTTGGATGGATTCTGTCAGTAGGGACATGTTGTGTGTATTTATCAAAGATTGATGACTCAGTGTTAAAAAAATTTAAGGACCTAAGCAATTCTAAGTACAAGGTTGGGGACCTTTTGTAAAATTTACCTTTTTAATTATTATATACTAGTATAACACCTGTTTATGATGAAGCGATTTGGTCATGAGTATGAAATGATGAAGCGATAGGGATAAGATTGAGAAGCCATGGGGATAAGATTGAGAGGAAGCTGACGTAGGAATGTCCGCTGGAGAGGCTGCGTAGCGCCTCTTGGCAAATTAAATAACGACGTCATTTGTATTTTTCCTTTCCTGGTTTTCCCCTCTGCACACAATTGAATTCTGGGTATTTGGACTGTTCCGTTAAGACCGTGTTTCTACAAACGAGAACGGTGGCCAGTGGGACAGGAAATTACTTTATTATCCCTAGGTTCACACATAATGCAAATTTGTTATTGTTATTTGATTTATTTATTATTGGGAAATATTGGGAATTTTCAAATATAATATAATATAAAGTATCTACTCAAAATGCTCTAGATATTTTATGTTTAAAAAATGAAAAAAAAAAGAAAAGGAAAAGGAAAAATTGTTCTTCAATTTTTTCTTGTTTAATTTAATAAAATAAAAGAATGAATAACAGTTATTTTCTCGTTTTATATAATTAAACGCTGAATGCAAGACGGATTTCAAGATTTTAATTTCTTATTACTTTCAATTAACATATACTAGTATTAGCACCCATGCATGAAAAATATAACCATTAGAAAGTTGAACAATAAACGGGAAATAATTGTGCATCTATTTGACAAGTAAAAGCACGAATGTGCATCAAGTGAATCAATAATAAATTTAATAATAGTGGAATTCAAAGATAATGAAAAGTCAATCTACATTCGTACTGCAATCTTTTTGCACGTACATATGCATAAGTGGAAAAGACCTATCCACATTATTATTATTATTATTATTATTATTATTTTTTTTTTTTTTTGAAACGGACCTATCCACATTATTGAATGCGTTCAAAGTTGCAAATTCGACAACAAATCTACCAAAGATAAAAAAGCATATTAATCCATGCATGAAACCGTAGACATGTGGGATGAATATTTGATTGTAAGAACAACATATTCGTTGTTTTATGCAATACAAATAACTTTAAGTAACAAAATAAATGAAGTAAAAATCTTAAATTTAGAGATCGGAAGAGCAGTCCAGATCGATAAAACTACAACAACGAGATGGTCGCATAACGATATGATCCTTTGCTCAATTATCTTATTATATTACAACGCAATAAGAAAGAACAAAAGGGTTGATCTAACATGTAAGCTGCCAAATTACCCATTTCTATGTGTGTAATATTTCTAATAACCAAATGCTTTCCCAACAATTTCTATTGATTCACCATGGCCGCAGATATAAGAGAATTGTTTCACCATTATATTGAAATGCACTATTTACAATCTACAAGACATTCCTCGCTTCAGCTATACTCTGTTTACAGCATCCAGCATTGGTCATTTGCGGGAACCTTTTCCGTGCCATATTAGATGCCATGGATTCAAGCATGCAGCACTTGAAAAGGCTTTAGGGGAGTCTCTGAAATATGTTGGATCGAAGAGTGGCTCTCTTTAGGCCTGAGGAGCAGATGCAACCATGAACCATTAATAGTACAGGAACCTATGATACAAATTTGGTGCAACGAATAAAGCAGGCCGGGAATAGCTATACATATTTTCACTATTTGATGAAGACCAGAAGCCCGATCCTGATCATTAAGCTAGTTATACCCAGTCAATTTGCAAGGGCATGTATTCTAATTTGGATGAACAGTGCAGATTTTCCAAAAATTGGGATCTCTTGGTTCAGATTTAAAGGTTGAGGACAAAATACAAATGGATGCAAAGGTTTTTTAACTGAAATTTAACTTATTTGTTATATTTTTGTTGCATCTCCGCCTACTTTTATTAATGTAAATAATCAAAACATGAAGAATATTTGATTACAAATTCTAATTAATTTTCTCTTAACAATTGGCTAGCTAATCTAATTTTCTCTTAACAATTAGACAAGCTCCTTGTTTATCCTTCTTGCTGGATCTTTGGCCACAGGGTTGGAAAAACTTTTTCAACAAAATCCTTTTTATGGATTATCAGTATGGTGGGCAGTTGCCTGTAACAATACATTTGGCCTTTGTAGACGACCCTATCATATTTGTGAATGGCATGAAGAGGTCGATCTCTGAAGCCGTTGAAGGCGTTCTTTGATGCTTACTGTACTTCAACCGGCCAGCTCGGCGGTTACAATGGTAAGAACAGCTTCACTGCTCCATAGGAAGAGCATCAGAGGATTATATCTCCGTGCAGTGTCAGAGCCAAGAATTTGGTTCAGTGTGATTGGGAATTTTTTGCCTCTCTTCAACTCTGCTTTGATATCTCTTCATCAAACCTTTCTCAACTAAACCTGCATGACTATACATTTAGTAGGAGTTGCAGTAAAATTTTCTCTGTTTACACTAAATCAAAATACATATAGGGTTGATTCCTATTAGTTGTCAAGTCAACTAATATTGTGTCACTACAAGAAATAAGCTCAATAGCTGAGACTCATGTCGTCGCAAAATGTGTATATGTCGCCGCAAATGTGTGATAGCAGCGACAAAGTCGTCTGCGAATGTCGCGACTAAAAACTCGTGGTAGTAAATCCATAGCGGCGACTCGTGTCGCCACAATCTAGGAGCCACCCAATAGAGGCGACACAGTCACTGCTGTATGATCAATGGGTTTCGGTCATTACAAAAAAAAAAAAATTTTCACCTGACCCTTTACTATTTAGCCCGAACAGACCCCCCGCCCAGCCCCGAGCCGCCACATAGCTCGGTCTTTTTCTATCCATCTTTAATTAAATATTATTTGCCCATGTGAGGAGTCGAACCCAGCACTTTAAATGCAAAGACATAGTACTTCACCAGCTGGACTACTTGACTTTTGGTTATTACCTTGTTTTTATAATGTATATCTTATAGATTATTATAACTATAGTGACGAATATCTTCCCTGTAATAACGATTTTCTTTCGCTAAATACAAGAACAAATGTGGAAAATTTTCCCGCCAATCATATAAAGACTATATTTATGGGTCGTCGTTTTAGATCAAGAAATATAGCTACGACTACGTCGCCTCTATAGATACCAATATACAGCGATGACATCACTTGTCATCTATGTAGATACATCCTACAGCGATGACATTACGATATCGCCGATATAAGGTGATGACTGCTGTCGCGACTTAAAATCGCCGTTGTAGCCAATATTATAGCAACAACATCTGACGTCGTCGCAAAATATAACCGCTATAACTCCTGTTTCTTACAGTGCGTTCTATAAATGAAGATTCGTGTAATCAAGTTTTTAAATACTTATACATAATTTTGACTCATCCGCCCCTACAATATATATATATATATATATATAAAATTATTCAACATGAATATTTTCATTAAATTCATATATCACACCAACTGATGTACCACATGTCTAAACTAAGAGTTGCAAAATTAAAAAGTACTAGTACCTAAACAAGTATCACGTTCACATAATTTATGGGACCTAACCTAATATATATAAATTTCTACCGTTCAACTTTACTCATTCTCTTTCTTTCTTTCTTTCTTTCTTTCTTTTTTTTTTTAAGAAAAATTTCAATATCTCACCACAGGAAACAATATTCACATATAATTAGCTTAGGATTAGATGATTTACTAAATTGAAAAAATATTAAAATTAGATAATAAATTGTAGTAAAAATATAACTACATATGTAATGTATTATCAATGCAAAAAGTTTACTCTTTAAAGTGTGTGTCAGTCACTTTATCATATAAAAAAATGTTAAGATCTATTAGGACCTATTTGGTTAGATTTATAAAATTAATTTATAAAGCGAATTTATAATGAGTGGAAATGAGTGGTGGAGATTTAATTAAAATTTAAAATGTGTAGTGATTGTTAAATAGTTATCAAATTAACAATCAAATCATGATAGGTAATTTTATAAATTGTAAAAATAAAGAGTAGGAAAAGGAAGAGTCAGTCAAACAGAGCATGTGAAATCCATTTTTAAGGGCAAGTATGTAATTTCCCATTTGTTAAATCTTGGAACCCATGCTTACTATCATTTTGGTTGCTTCTTGTTCATTCACTGACAAACTTCACCGGCAACCCTTCATTGGCGGACACTCTTCTCAGTTTAATTCCAATGCAGTCTTCTCCCGTGGGTCAATGGAAATTTAGTCTGGTCTCTAGCCAGCAATCATCCAATGGAGGCTCAGCCCCCATGTGCAGGCTTTCTTGTCAGCCTTTTCCTTTTGCATATCTTGGAGTTCCTACATCTGTTGATAGGAAGAAAAGTCTCTTTGTTTGATGATTTGACTGAAAAGGTTGTAAGAGCTTGTTTGATGCTTTTTATTTTTAAAAATGTGAAGAATTTATAATGAGGAGAAAGAATGTGCATTGAAA
Source organism: Nyctanthes arbor-tristis (assembly GCA_963692815.1). Taxonomy (NCBI): domain Eukaryota; kingdom Viridiplantae; phylum Streptophyta; class Magnoliopsida; order Lamiales; family Oleaceae; genus Nyctanthes; species Nyctanthes arbor-tristis. The sequence goes on along the minus strand of CAVNYN010282337.1, from coordinate 10,612 downwards.
ATTTGAAAATGTGTAAAATATGTGGTTGTAATTGAATGATTATTAAATTAAATGTTAAATCAGTGATAAGTAAAAGTATAAATTAGTAAAATAAAGAGCATCAAACAAGCTCTAAGAGAATCACTGCTTGGGATCTTCAAATTCATTTCAGCAAGGGGAAGCTCTTATTAAATTTGTGTTGAATTCCTAGTCTTTACATTTACAAACAAAGGAATAGAAAAATTATAATTTCCACGCAGGTGGTCACGATTATTGTTGCCCAAGTCCTTGCGTATTCGATAAGCCATACAAGAGATCAATCTAGTCAATAAAGCTCAATTTTGAAATGAATAATTGGAAATTAGACTTGGACTTTAGTGGAGTCAAGAGAACTCTTGGTCTTCCCCCCACATTAATTTTACGGTTTATCTATATTAGACAATTTCTAATATAAATATAAATCCTGTAGCTGTTCTTAATTACTATTATTATTGTTATTTTTTTTTTTTTTTGGGACAAAATGTGTGATTGAGCTCAATTTTGGTATGTAAATTTTTTTAAGACGTGTTTGTAGAAGGATAATAATCATACGAAATAGTAAATTATTTGGAAAAGATTTCTACTCAAGAACAATAATAATTTTTTTAATTGACAAAATGTGTGGTCCAAAATAAATGTGGAAAAATTTATTGAGTTACTTTGAAAAAGGCTTATTAACCATTTTCCTGGAAGTCCTACTTGTTTGCAAACCATTTTCCACGGAGGGATTATTATTGATCCGTCAAGAAAGACATAAAATTCCAAACAAACTCAATAATATTCTTCAACCCTTTTTATGAAAGAGGGAGTGTAGTGTGCACCCAAAGTCCTTTCAATAAACTTTCTGCAATAAGCTTATAATTTCACCGTTGAAATGGCTTTAGTTTGGCTGATAATGTTAGCCATCATGGATTTCGCAGGTCAGTTTCTCTTTTTCTTTCCCTCGTTTGGTAAGTGATCAGCTGGACATTATAGCACAATAAGTAGTAGTAGTATAATTTCTTAATTACGAAATATTTCCTGATAGTATATAACAACTATATAGCAATATTGTTTTTTCAGCAAAGAATTTGGTTCTGTTCATTGTGTTACAGTTGCCCAGGTAGGAGTTTGTTACGGAAGGAACGGGTATGGACTGCCATCTCCGACAGAGGTAGTTGAATTATACAGCCAACATAACATCCAACGAATGCGAATCTATGACCCGCACCAGCCTACTCTTGAGGCGCCGAGAGGCTCCAATATTGAGCTGATGCTTGGTGTACCAAACGATCAACTTCAGAACGTTGCTGCCAGCCAAGATAATGCAAATGCTTGGGTTCTAAGCAATGTGATAAACTATATTACTAATGTCACGTTCAGATACATTGCAGTAGGAAATGAAGTGAGTCCATTCAGGGACACATCTAGGTATCTTCAATACGTCCTACCTGCCATGAGAAATATTCAAAATGCAATTTCTGCTGCTGGACTTGCGAACCAGATAAAGGTTTCCACTGCTGTTGACACGGGTCTAATCGAAAACTCTTATCCACCGGCAAACGGTGTATTTAGGCCCCAAGTTCGAGATTATATGGGAGGGATCGTCCGCTTCTTGGTGAACAATAGAGCACCATTACTTGCCAACATATACCCGTATTTTGCACGAATTGGAAATCCGCGCGACATTACCCTACAATATGCTCTTTTTCAATCATCTGGACCTAATGGGTACCAGAATCTTTTCTCCGCCATGTTAGATGCCATGTATGCAGCAGTTGAAAAGGCCGGTGGCTCATCTGTGGAAATTGTTGTGTCGGAGAGTGGTTGGCCATCAGCTGGAGGAGCAGATGCAACCATTGATAATGCAAGGACGTATAACAATAACCTGGTGCAACAAGTCAAGCAGGGTACGCCCAGAAGGCGTGGAAGAGCCATAGAAACTTACATCTTTGCTATGTTTGACGAAGATCAGAAGCAAGGAGCTCAAACTGAGAAATTTTTCGGGCTCTTTCGACCAAACAAAGCAGCTAAATACCCAATGAACTTTAACTAGTTATATGCAAATAACAAGTGCATGAATAAAGAGCACAGTGCTCTACAAGGGTCCCTCTGTTTTATATGAAATGAAATAAAAGCAATATGCATTGCCAGTTACATGGCAACAGAAAGGAATTGATCAATTGAATCAGTAGTCAAATTTCTCGCTTTCTTTTTTCTGTAATTCTTTTTCGTTTCCAAGTTATATACCACACTAAACAATGTTGTTTAGACTAGATCAACTTCAAGAAGATTTCAGAGAATAGACATCATGGACTTTAATGTGTGTTACACACACATTTTTGTCCTTAAAATGCATTGCCCTAACTTTAAGGTATTAGGCATGTTAGATCCTCGACGTCTCTTCTCTATCAAAGAACCTTAGAATTTGTCTTGCCTAAATTACCAAGAAATACTTTCTTGAAGTATCCTCCAAGTTGGTGAATATATTGACCTCAAGAAACACCATAAAGAAAGACCAATTCATCATGAGAACTTGAGATTATACATAAGCCTTACAGGAGTCTCAAGTGATTCTACTACAAAAAGATTTTCCAGAATACTACCATCGCAGTGAAGAATCTATTGGAACATAATCTTCATTTTTTTTTTTTTAGAAGTAACATAATCTTCATTATGTGTTATATATATATATATATATATATATAAAGAAAAAAGATCTCCTATGCTAAGTATTTAATATCACATTACATGAATAACACTCGACGATTGTTACTATTGTTGACACTTATAATGAATTGAACTCATCATTTATGTCATTATTTATTAGTTAGACGGTTGTAGATGACATTATTCAGCACGATTTTTATGAAATTAAATCTTCAAATATATGACCTCTTTTCTTTTTCTTTTTCCTTTATCTTTTCTTTTTTTTTCTTTTTTTTTTTTTTTGTGGCTTGTGGGGTGGGGAGGGAAGGAAATATGACCTCTTTTCTAAAACCGATACTTCGCACATTGTGAAACTCTCCTAAAACAAAGTACTACTTAACAAGGAAACAAAAATTTTCTCTGTGATCTTCAATCAACAAAACAATATCACAACAATATTTTACAGGTGAAACTCACCTAACAACGAGAGTCCTTCTACAGAATCAATGATTGGTTCTATTAATATATCATTACAGTTATAAAATATAATAAACCAATACTGGTTTCTCACAATTTATAATTGTATTGATATATTAACATAACCAATTATTGGTTCTTTAGAAATTTTGTATTTAACGAAGTATTACCTAACACGATAACAAGATTTCTTTGCAATATCTTCAATGAAAATAACAATATGTCACATGCTTCAAGGATGGAAGGAAAAAACTCTTAACTAGAGCTGGCAAAGAAATCCTTTTGAAGACCGTGGCTCAAACCATTCCTAACTATGCAATGAGTGTCTTCTTGCCTCCTCTTGATCTTTGTAATGAAATTAAGCGTGCCTTGATTCATTCTGGTGGGGGAAAAAACAGGGTTCTACAAAAGGCATCTTGTGGATGCGATGGGCCGGAGAGACTATGCTACCCTAAGAAGCGAGGAGGACTAGGACTTAAACATCTCCATGATATGAATTTGGCTCTCCTGGGCAAACAGGGCTGGAAATTTCTTACTGGTCCTCATTCCTTGGTAACAAAAGTCTTTAAGGCACGTTATTTCCCAAACTCTAATTTCCTTGAGGCCAAGATCAGATACAATCCCAGTTTCGTATGGCGGAGTGTTCTAGCGGCACAACACCTATTGAGAAAATGGGTTCGGTTTCAAATTGGTAATGACACGATGGTTAGAGTTTGGTGGGATCCTTGGCTTGTGGATGATCAACATGGCTTAATCACATTAGAAATTTTACCGGGAGGAGAAAACATAATAGTGAATCAGCTTATGAAGCCAAGCTTACCGGTATGGGATATTGATATTATTGATGATCTGTTTAATGCAAGAGAGATAAGGCCTTGATTTTACAAATTCTAATTAGTACTAGAGCATTGGCGGATAGACTAAGTTGGCAATTTAATTCCAATGGCTGCTATTCGGTTTGAAGTGCCTACAAATTGGCTTCTATTGCCCGTTATGGAGACCACATCCCACCAATTGATAGTATTTGGAAGTTTGTTTGGGATCTTAGGGTACAGTCTAAGGTCAAAAATTTCTTGCGGAGAGCCCATTCTGCAATTCTTCCTATGAAGGATCATTTGCGTTCCAAGCAAGTGAATGCGGAAACTCATTGCCTCTCTGCCTTTCTAAGGAAGAAACAACTTTCCACTGCTTGGTTGAATGTGATTTTTCTAGGTGGGTTTGGACAGCTTCTTCAATTCGCATCCTAGTAGTTAACAGTACAGATTTCAAAGAATGGCTTTCAAGTTCATTTAGCAAGCTGGAAAAAGAAGAACGGGAAATCATGGCTATGATTTGCTGGGCATTGTGGCACAACGGGAACGAGGTGGTCTGGCAGGTTAAGTCACTACTGCCCCTAAAAGTTGTTTCATTAGCATCCTTGATGTATAACCAATGAAAAGAGTTATACTCAGTACAGCCTTGTCCGTATAGTATTGGAGCGCAAGGAGAAGGGAACAGCTCTTCCGATCTAGATCAAACTGAAGGCTGGGAAAGCAAAAATTAATGTAGACGCAGTGATTTTCCATGAATAGACTTTTGGTGTGTTTTGGTATGATCTTGAGAGACTCGGATGGCTTATTCTTGGGTGCAAAGACAGTAAAGTTGGACGGCAACTTTGAAGCAAAGATGGCTGAAATTCTAGGAGTTCGAGAAGCATTGGCGTGGGCAAAGGAGAGGAATATTAACGATGTTATCATAGATGTGGATGCCTTAGCCGTGTTTCAAGCTCTTCAGACAGTCCAACCTCACTTTTCCTCATTTGGCTTGATTCTTGAAGATTGTAAGGAACTCTCTAACGGTATCACTAATGTAGAGTTATCTTGATCCACTATACAACTCTCTAACGGTATCACTAATGTAGAGTTCTCTTGATCCACTACAAAAAATGTTTCCTGTAGTGGCAACATAGTCCGAAGTGTCGCTGCTACAGGTCTATTGTGTTGAGTTTATGATACACCAAAGAAAATTATTTTTATTAAATGCTGACAAACTATTATGTCTTACAATGAGACACTTCTTATACACACACTAAAATAACCAATTTACTTATTTGTCTCACACTATCTCTCCACTCACTTGAGCACTTAACACTTGTGCCCATTTCACTCTCCACTCTAACTCGCCTCATGCAAGGCTTGGGGGTATTTATAGGTAGACAATGTCAGTGGAACAATGTCGGCTGCATTGGCTTCTTCTTGGCTGCTTCCTTCTTTTATTTTTTATTTGCAACTTGATGCTCTAGATTCTTCAAACAACAACAATGCAATTTTATCTCCAAAATTCTAGAAATGTTGGTGATGATCTTTGGTAATTCTGGAATGTTCCGACAAAGTCATTGATGACTTTCTTCATATTGTGACGATTTTCGCGACGATTATTTGACCTATAGCGACGACACCTATAGCGGCGACATTAGTGTCGTCGCTATAAACTCTATGGCTTTGGGCCACAAAAAAATTTTGACCCGTCCAGCGACCCGACCCGTTCCCACCATATTTAATTGAGGCATTATTTTACCTCCGTGAAGACTCGAACCCTGGAAGCTCTTCTTCATAGCCTATGTCCTTCATCAATTAAGCTAAAGTTATTTTTCAATTCAATACTTGCAATTAAAACATATATTATATAAATTATTACAACAATAACGATGAATATGGTATCTATAGCAACGAAAAGTCGTCGGTATAGGGCTCAACAAAGGCGGGAAATATTCCCGCGAACCGTACAATGACGACTTCTTGTTGCTATAGACGTCGCCACTATAGACACTACGTTGTCGCCGCTGTAGCCATGACCTGTAGTGGCGACATCATTTTGTTGGCGCTATAGGGGTTATCCTACTGCGGCGACTAATAATCGTCGCTATAGTCGAAGCTGTAACGACGACTTTCTGTGTTGTCAGAAATTGTCGCCGATGTAGGTGACATTTCTTGTAGTGTGGGTCTATAAGTCTGCGAATCAAGCTGCTCATTCTCTTGCTCGATTGTGCAGCTAGTTCTATGCCAAGCCTTATTCATTATTTTGTTAACACCCCCTCCCACCCTTCATCATGTACGTACTTTACTTGAAGCGATGAATAAAATCTCCTTTTCCAGAAAAAAAAAAAGAATATGTCACAACATATTATCTCCAGTGATCATCATCCTTAAACAATATATCAAATAATAAGTCAACATTTTCTCCAACAAAAATAATAAGTCCACTTAATTAAATGACTCCCTGGGACATTTTATTTTATGTGACTACACTACTACCTAAATTGGTGATAATCACACTACAAGAAACAGGAGCTATAGCGGTGATATTTTGCGACGATGTCAAATGTCGTTGCTATAGCATTGGCTATAGCGACGAATTTTTAGCCGTCGCTGTATATTAGTATTTATAGTGGCGACGTGTAAAAGTCATCGCTATATTTCTTGATCTAAAATGACGACCTATAAACGTCGTCTTTATATGATTGGTGGGAACATTTCCTGCCTTTGTTCTTGTATTTAGCGATGAAAAATCATTGTTATAAGAAAGATATTTATCACTATAATTATAATAATCTATATAATGTATATTATAAAAGCAAGGCAATAACCAAAAGTCAAACTAGCCTAGTTGGTGAAGTACTATGTCTTTGCATTCAAGGTAGTGGGTTCGATTCCTCTCATGGGCAAATAATATTTAATTAAATATGGATGGAAAGGAGCCAGGCTATGAAGTTGGGCTGGGCGGGTTGGGTTGGGTTGGGCTAGATAGTGGCGGGTAAGGTTAAAATTTTTTTAATGACCAAAACCCACCGATCATACAGCAGCGACTGCATCGCCACTATTGAGTGGCTCCTAGATTGCGACGACATGAGTCGCCGCTATAGATCTATTACCACAATTTTTTAGCCGCGACATTCATGGGTGACTTTGTCGCTGTTATCACACATTTGCGGCGACATATACACATTTTGCGGGGACACGAGTCGCGGCTACTGGGTTTATTTCTTGTAGTGTCACCACTAGTAATAGACAACATTATCAACTATATTTCTCAAAGCCTTCCTTCCTTTTTATTTTTAAGCACATGTTCTTGGAAAAAGTCATTTTTTTTTCACACAGTCACTTAACAAAAAAAGGGAAAAAAATTATGCAAGACCTTAAGAAATCATATAAATACACTGCAATGGCTTCATTACTCTGACTAATTGAATACATAACAATATTAAGGCAAAAATCTGCACGTAAATACATTTACCTAATCACCTCTCATATCCCATACAAGACGCACAAAGGGAACCTACACTTGATTTTCGCTGTCTTTTTTTCTTTTTTATTTTATATATATTTGGTCAGTAGGCATCATCAAAAAATATTCAGAATTAACAAATTAATTGATGTGTGTGTGTATATATATATATATATAGAGAGAGAGAAGCTATAATTTGTCATGTTGTGACTATATATTAAAGAGAATATATTTACACCACATACTTGATAATCTTACCATATATTTTTTTATTAATGCAAAGATACCTAGTCTTTGTTCCTTATCGAATGTATGTAAGTTTTTGTTACTTCTTCTTAAATTTAGATTTAATATCACCTCATCATGTTCATAATGATGTGATATATTAAAAAATTTTGTTTGCGCACTTTCAAATTACGGAAGTATATGTAATAGTAATTTGTAATAGAGTGATGCTACAAATAAATTTACAAATAGCGAATAAAATTAGAATTTTATTCATGTATCCTCTTTTTCTTTTATTACAGAATATGTGGTGAAATTGTAATTTCACATCTTTTTATAAATACATATATGTACATTTATCTGTACACGTAGATTAAATATTGTACATTTTATTTTTTTAAAAAGAATCTAAATTGCTTACGTGATGATTTTTTAGAGTAAATTAAATACCATTTGGTACAAGTTGTCATTATCAATAAAATTATAAAAATATAATAGAAATAGAAATAAGTATTTAATTTCTATCATATTTTTTCCTTATAAATATTTAAAAATAAATATTATTTCAGTCAAGCTCCTCGTGGGAAATGAATACATAGAAAAATGCAATCAGAGGACAAATAGAGACTGGGGATCAAATTCATACTTCTGGCCTAGCCCATTCAAAAAATAAAAAATAAAAAAATAACACAATTGTGACGAAAAAAGAAAAATGCGTGTTGATTTTTCATTGCTTGGGTGCTTTTAGTTTATCAACCATTATATGGCATCTTGTAATTCTTAAATTCATCGATATATACATATAAGAAAAATATAAGGTAATAATGTATTAAATTCACACTTGTGACTAGAAATATATGATTGATTTTTCTTTGCTTGTGCGTTTTTAATTTATTAATTTTATGGCATATTGCAATTCTTAAATCCATCTATAACTATATATACATGGTTAAGGTTAGAAGAGACAAACAAGAAGAATGACAGTTTCCACAAGTGGTGGCCACATTGTAGCGCAACTTGCGCAATAATGGTATGTTAATTAATTAAGTCCAATTTGGAATGACTTTGTAGAAGATAGGTGCACAATTTAGTCTAGTCAATACAGCTACCGAATTTACATGTTATATCAATTGGAAATTGGAGTTAAGACCCACGGAACCGATCGAGGAAACCCTTCCACATTATTTAAGTCCGGACATCTAGTCGATCGCCCCAGATACCTGCACGTAGGAAGTCTCAATTGCACTTGAGAAGACGTGTTGAATTATCAAAGAATTTAAATATATATAGATATCAACATAAAACAAATTAAATTTTTGTACCTTTGTACAACAAACTAGAGTAACATTAATAATCGGTGTCTTTCTCCTTAGTCTTGAATGCATTTATTCCTTAGTCTATAGTTTTTCTCAATATATGTCCATTAATAATATATCTGCGATTACTTTGATTTTTATTGAAGCAATGCTACTTATAATTTATATGAGATTATTCTATAATCTAGTTGACATATTGGCGATGTGAGATGGTAGATACATATAAATATATGAAAACATTCACTTACTTGACGTCCAATAAAATAATGTCAACTAGATTAGAAGTCAATCTCCAGTTTAGTCAAAAAGCAATTTTCTTTCTATCCCACATGGTTCACTGGAAAAATGAGCAGTGCCCTCTTCACAAGGGCTCATAGGATGGCCAGTCACTTTTAAATTCAGTGAAAATAAATAAATCAAGAAAGAAAATTCAAGACTTCACAAAGGAATGTGTTTATTCAAGTCCAACCAACAACGTCAATCGGTGAGGTTAATACCGATTGGCATGGTAATTCAGCTCCTGATCCACCCAACAAACTTCAAGGGCCTTGCCGAAGCGCGAGCTAGCTAGCTTGGCTTAGGCTTATCTCTTGGTGAGCTAATTCACCAACTTGGTCATCAAAACAAAAGGGTTAGATCAGTCGTGAGCTCAAACCAAGTAGCAACCCTTACAAAATTGAGGTCCCTAAAGATCCAAATCTGCGAAATTTGGCAAGGCAGCTAATGAAGCTTGTTCAAGAGGTCATTGTCATAATAGGAATTCGATGATAAGATTTATGACTTTTGAAGACAAAGCCAAGAAGACACCTTACAGAAATGGTCATTGCTGAAGTCTCCCTATAGCCTCTTCAAACAGACTGATCCTGTCAAGAAATTTAAGCAGCCATTGGTGGATTAAAAATTCCAACTCAAACTCATTCTAAAACGATCTATATAAGAGGGATTCTAGACTGCCAAAATCCATGCACTCTAAAGTACTCTTACATCTTAATAATTCTCATTTTACCTTTCCATGGCTGGTAGAAGACATTTCACTATTGAAATGGCTCTAGTTGGGCTACTAATATTTGCCATGTTCGATTTCACAGATCTGTTTCTCTTTCCATGTTATCGCTTATAGTCAACATTTTAGTACAATAAGTTTTACATATGCAAAGAATAACTTGTACTTTCATTAATGATGATGCAGTTGCTCAAATAGGAGTTTGTTATGGAAGGAACGGAGGCGGATTGCCTCCTCCGTCAGAAGTCATTGCGCTATACAACCAGAATGGCATCCGAAGAATGAGAATCTATGACCCAGACCAGGCTACTCTGCAGGCTCTGAGAGGCACCAACATTGAGCTCATGCTCGGTGTACCAAACGATCAACTTCAGAATCTTGCTGCTAACCAAAATAATGCAAATGCTTGGGTTCAAAACAATGTGAGAAACTATGGTAATGTGAGGTTCAGATACATAGCAGTCGGAAATGAAGTGAGTCCATTCAGGGACACAGCTAGGTTTCTTCAATACGTCCTACCTGCCATGAGAAATATTCAAAATGCAATTTCTGCTGCTGGACTTGCGAACCAGATCAAGGTTTCCACTGCTGTTGACACGGGTCTAATCGAAAACTCTTATCCACCGGCAAACGGTGTATTTAGGCCCCAAGTTCGAGATTATATGGGAGGGATCGTCCGCTT